>PYXC01002285.1:575000-657500 GCA_015244755.2 Tenualosa ilisha | reverse complement strand
GTTCACAAATCCAAAAAGATGTTCAAGTGGCCATATTGTTCATAAACCGTTGCTGTAGCAGCTATTTTGGCAGCCTAATTTCAATTGAGTGTTTCAGTCTTTCCTCCTTGTAAACTATGTTTATCCTAAAGTGTCTCAATCAGCTTTGTAAAGCAGACATGCACTAGGCTACATAACTTTACTGACCAATGACCATAACAAAATAAATCACATTTAAACATCACCTTTCAAACATCACCTTCCCTAAAAGTAGCATTATCTGTGGTGAAATGATGAGTTGACTAGGCTACAGGCTTTGCTGTGAGGTCACTAATCCTATGTTACCTGTGGTAAAATGATGACGGTTCTCTCCTGTGCGATCATCAGTTATTTTTCCCCTCATGTTTTTAGGCAGTGGGTATCAAAAAGCCATCATAGCTCTGACAGACAGCTGCATAAACTGACAGGGTGGACCATAGAGTCAGTAGTGGACTATAGAGTCAGTAGTGGACTGTAGAGTTAGTAATGTGGACCATAGAGTCAGTAGTGGACCATAGAGTCAGTAGTGGACTGTAGGGTTAGTAGTGTGGACCATAGAGTCAGTAGTGGACTGTAGAGTTAGTAGTGTGGACCATAGAGTCAGTAGTAGACCATAAAGTCAGTAGTGTGGATCATAGAGTCAGTAGTGGACCATAGAGTTAGTAGTGGACTGTAGAGTCAGTAGTGGACCATAGAGTCAGTAGTGGACTGTAGAGTCAGTAGTGTGGACCATAGCGTTAGTAGTGTAGACCATAGAGTCAGTAGTGGACCATAGAGTCAGTAGTGTGGACCATAGAGTCAGTAGTGGACCATAGAGTCAGTGGTGGACCATAGAGTCAGTAGTTGACCATAGAGTCAGTAGTGTGAATCATAGAGTCAGTAGTGGACCATAGAGTCAGTAGTGGACTGTAGAGTCAGTAGTGGACCACAAAGTCAGTAGTGGACCACAGAGTCAGTAGTGGACTGTAGAGTCAGTAGTGTGGACCACAGCGTTAGTAGTGTAGACCATAGAGTCAGTAGTGGACCATAGAGTTAGTAGTGGACCACAGAGTCAGTAGTGGACTGTAGAGTCAGTAGTGTGGACCATAGCGTTACTAGTGTAGACCATAGAATCAGTAGTGGACCATAGAGTCAGTAGTGGACTGTAGAGTCAGTAGTGTGGACCATAGAGTCAGGAGATGATTTAGGGTACTAAGTTGTTTGGTGTGGAAGTTAGTGTAGTTACTGGAGGACGCTATGGTAACCCAAGTGCAAAGGTGTCAGTGCAAGTACATGTCCAGTGCAGATTCTGTTCCAGGCAGAGTAGAAGTATAAGTAGGGCGAGGGGTCTGTGCAAAAGGTTGAAGTAGTGTGGACTACAGAGTCATTAGTAGATTATAAGCCTTTAACCCTAACCCTAACCCTGTCCAATACACAGAAATGTGTTTCCCAGTTGCATCTGAACACACTGATAACCATGGATTCCATAAACACCCTAAACACAAACCATAAACACAATGATCACACACAGACACACCTAAGTGATGCCATACCTACCCTACACACACCATAAACACACTGTTCACACACACCATAACACACTCTTCACACACACCATAAACACACTCTTCTAAACAAACCTTGGGCACAGTAACCCAGCAAACTGTGGCCACAACAGCACTACTCAGTATGGGCCAGTGGCACAGAAAGACCCAGCTGTCAAGAACTACTGAGCTCAAATGAAGCACTGAAATCCACTTTGTTTTCTTGGGTTTGTGGTCTTACTGCAGCGACGCCCTTCCCAGTAAGGAGGCCAAATATTCTACATCCAACTGAGCTGCTCTTGCACTTACAAGCTCATTAGGCAGCCGGTGCATGAAATGCAACGCTTGGTCTGACAGCGCTTCAGATGGCATCTGCACCAATGTGTGTGTGTGTGTGTGTGTGTCAGGAGCCCTTGCTAGGACTCATGTTATGCAAATAAAGCCTGAACGTCTGTGGGGCCCCTGAGGTGTGTGTGTATGTGCCCCAACCCCACTACCCCCTTCCACACGCACACACACACACACACACACACACACGTGTGCATATATACATCCCAAAGGGCCTGATGACAGTTACGAGGGAGTATCCTTCCCCATCCTTTCCTCTCTCCCTCTATCTCTCCCGCTCTCCTTCTCTCTATCTCTCTCTTCCTCTCTATCCCTTTTTTGTCTCTGTTGTCTTTGTCCCTCTGTTTCTTTATTTTCTCCTGAATGTGAGAAAAAAAACTTACATCACCCCACAGCAAGCAAAATGGTGTGTGTGTGTGTGTGTGTGTGTGTGTGTGTGTGTGTGTGTGTGTGTGCGCGCGACTAAGAGAGAGAGCGTGTATCCCAACCAACCTTGACTGCAGGAGAAGAAAAATCAATCAATTCCCAAATGCACACACACACACACACACACTTACACACACAGAAGGCCTCTCTTGTGCTAGTGGCTGTTAGGCTAAGAGGCCAAACAAAGAAGGGAAACCTCATTGCACTCTATCTGTCTGTCTGTCTGTCTGTCTGTCTGTCTGTCTGTCTTTGTCCGTCCTAGACAAGCCCCTCACATGCATTTAAAAACACGAGACCGCAAGAGTTAACACACACACACACACACACACACACACATAAGGATGCATAGGTGTTGAATAAAGAGGGGGGATATAAACACACACACACACACACACACACACACACACACACATAAGGATGCATAGGTGTTGAATAAAGAGGGGGGATATAAACACACACACACACACACACACACACACACACACACACATAAGGATGCATAGGTGTTGAATAAAGAGGGGGGATATAAACACACACACACACACACACACACACACACACACATAAGGATGCATAGGTGTTGAATAAAGAGGGGGGATATAAACACACACACACACACACACACATAGTTGTTGAATATCGGGGGAGACACAGGCACAAATGTAGGTGTTGAGTCCAGAGAGAGGAGGAGAGAAAATGGCTTTTCCAAGATGGACGCCACTATCCCTCTGTCTCCCCCTCTCCCTCCCCCTCTCCTTCTCTCTCCCTCTGCCAAAGAGGCACAATCCTCCCATTTTCTGCCCCCCCCCCCCCCTCTCTGTCTCTCTCTCTCATCTGGACCGCTGTGCTTCTCTCTCTGCATTGACGCTTTAAACGATACTGAAGGAGGAGAGGAGAGGGGGAGGGAGATGGAGACGGAGAGATGGAGAGAGGGAGGGAGGCGGAGAGATGGAGAGTGGGGGGAGGGGGGAGGGGGATGCTGCAGCTGCAGTTAAACATGAAAGCACCCCCCTCCCCTCAACCTCTCCCTCTCTCTACTTCTGTCTCTCTCTCCATCCCTCTCTCCATCCTTCTCTCTTGCCTCTATCTTGAACAACCCGATCAGCCTTCAGAAGACATGGCTTGCTTCTCCTCTGCCAATCCATCCATCCATCCATCCATTAAATCGATCCACTGCTATATCTCTGTCTGCTGCCCCAGATAAAGAGAAACACATCCCTCGTTCCTCGCCTGATATTCGTTCTCTCATGCTCCCAGTCCCTCGTTCCTTACCTGATAAACGTTCTCTCATCCTCCCTGTCCTGGCGTGTGCTATGAGGTGGCCACTCTCTTCTCTTCTGTTCGGGTGTCTGTCAGATCCCTCGTTCCTTCCTTCCCTAGCGGACACAGGAGCTGCTCATCCCAGCGCAGTGCAGCCCGGCGCCCCTCACATCCAGTCTGTTCCCTCTGCTGCCCGCTGGTGTCCTCTGGCTCTCCACAGATGGCCTGCAGTTTGGAGCCTCGGCCAAAGCCTGCAGTGGGTTTCTGCTACTGACGCGAGTGGGTCGCTGCCTCTGCTCTCGTCCCAAACCTACGGCTCAGCCGGACAAACCGGTAGATCCACTCGGGGAGGGAGGGAGGAGAACGGCAGGAGAGGAGGAAACGATGAAAAAAAAGAACCTGCTCTCTCTCTCTCTCTCTGTCTCTCCACTGTTCCCAAGCCAGTGATGTCACTGAGTATGCTGACGAGTGATTGGTCAGCCCTCAGGCACTATGCAAATGAGGGGGCGGGGACGAGTGCAGGAGAGAGACACAAGCTTTGTGTTTCACAGACACACACACACCAGAACTTTGAGCTGGGGGGGTGGGAGCAACCTGCGTACACACACAGACACACTCATCTAAACACATAGATTCATCCACACACACACACACACACACCTCTACACTGCAGGCTTTCTTCTACTCGTGTAAACAAATATCATGCAAATCTCTCTCTCATTCTCACACACACACACACACACACACACACCGACACAAACAAACACACAATAATTTCTCATAGACAGATATACAGATTGCACACACCCCAAACAAACACACTATCTTTCTGCCTCACACACACACACCACCTGCCTATCACCTGTATCTGTCTATCACACACACAGTGCAGGCGTTCTCACTAAACACAAACTTATTCTCTCTTTCTCCTTTCCTAATGATGTCATACCTCCCTCCCTCATTCCCTTACCCCCTCTCTCCCCTCCCTCTCTCTCTCTCTCTCTCCCCTCCCCCTCTCCTGCTCCTTGTTTCCCCATTGGTCCATTCCCCTCTCTCTGGTATCGCCTTTAGTGGCAGATGTCTGAGTGTCGGTTGAGAGAGTGTGTGTTGTGTGTGTGAGTGAGTGTGTTTGCGTGTGTGAGAGAGAGAGTGTGTGTTGTGTGTGTGAGTGAGTGTGTTTGTGTGAGAGAGAGAGCGTGTGTTTGAGTGTGTGTGTGTGTGTGTGAGAGAGAGAGAGAGCATGTGTTTGTGTGTGTGTGAGTGTGTGTGTGTGAGAGAGAGAGAGAGACAGAGAGAGAGCATGTGTTTGTGTGTGTGAGAGAGAGAGAGAGACAGAGAGAGAGCATGTGTTTGTGTGTGTGTGAGTATGTGTGTGTGTGTGAGAGTGAGCGACAGAGAGAGAGCATGTGTTTGTGTGTGTGTGAGTATGTGTGTGTGTGAGAGAGAGAGAGAGAGAGCATGACTGTGTGTCTACCTGAGCATTTGTATGTTTGTGTGTGTGTGCTTTTACATGAGTGTGTGTGTGTGTGTCTGTGCGTGTTTTTACGTGAGTTTGTGTATAGTATTTCTGTGCATCTGAGTAGATGTGTGCGCCTGTGTGTGTGTGCATGTGTGTGTTTGTGTGTGTGTAGCAGGAGTGTGTCTAGCATTCCATATGAGACAATAAATGAGCCTAGTTGTCATGACAACATAGCACCTCCCACCCTCCACATACACACACACGCACGCACACACACACTCACACGGAGACATGGGTTATAGACAGGGATACCCATCATACACACACACAGACCATAACAGAGTTGAAGTGTGTGAGAGAGTAACAATGATAGTGTGTGTGTGTTCATGTTAATAACAGAGTGCATGGGTCAGTGAACTCAGCGATGCCTATATGCGGGACAGATTTATGCTACTTAGTGTGCAGAGCATATGCGTGTGTGTGTGAGAGAGAGAGAGTGTGTGTGTGTGTGTGTGTGTGCACGTGCAAGTGTGTATGTGAAAGTGTGTGTGTATGTGAGAGAGAGTGTGTGTTTGTGTGTGTGAGTATGTGTGTGTGTGTGTGTGAGAGAGAGAGAGAGAGAAATAGTGTGTGTGTGTACGTGTGAGTATGTGTGTGTGTGAGAGAGAGAGAGAGAGATGGAAAAAGAGAGAGAGTGTGTATATGTGTGTGTGTGAGAAAGAGAAAGGGAGAGAGAGTCAGAGTCAAAGTCAAAGTGTACTTTATTGTCAATTCACTATGTAACAGGCATTACACAGAGGACTGAAATTGCGTTTCACCAGACACCAAATGTGCAATTTAAACTAGAAACACGCACACACACACACACTCACACAAAAAAAACACACAACTACACTCATGGACATGAAGTGCACACAGACATCCACAATAAATAGACATAAGACATACGACATACAGGTAAACATATATGCTTCCAGCAAGAAAGGAAAGGAAAGTTCGAGGTAGTTCTTCTTGGTAGCTGGTGTAGGTTGGAAAAAAAAGTGAAATGTGCAATATGTAAGGTGCAGGTGGAGAGAGAGTGTGTGTGTGTGTGAGAGAGAGAGAGAGAGAATGTGTGTGTGTGTGTGTGTGTGTGTGGGCGCACAACATGGCATTTGTGCTGAGTTGGCTAACTAAAAGCTTTACCATCACTCCAGTTGTAGTTGCTGTCACTAATGCAACAGTTGCAAAAATGCCCCAGAGAGAGTGTTTGGGATAATGTGCCTCCTGTCTCCAGAGAGTGTTTGGGATAATGTGCCTCCTACCTCTTTCGAGAGTGGGATAGTGTGTCTCCTGTCTCCAGAGAGAGTGTTTGGGACTATGTGCCTCCTATCTCTCTCGAAGGTGTTTGGGATAGTGTGCCTCCTGTCTCCAGAGAGAGTGTTTGGGATAATGTGCCTCCTGTCTCTTTCGAGAGTGTTTGGGATAGTGTGCCTCCTGTCTCCAGAGAGAGTGTTTGGGATAATGTGCATCCTGTCTCTCTCTAAGGTGTTTGGGATAGTGTGCCTCCTGTCTCCAGAGAGTGTGTTTGGGATAATGTGCCTTCTGTCTCTCTCAAAGGTGTTTGGGATAGTGTGCCTCCTGTCTCCAGAGAGTGTTTTGGATAGTGTGCCTCCTGTCTCCAGAGAGAGTGTTTGGGATAATGTGCCTCCTGTCTCTCTCTCAAGAGAGTGTTTGGGATAGTGTGCCTCCTGTCTCTCTTGAAGGTGTTTGGGATAGTGTGCCTCCTGTCTCCAGAGAGAGTGTTTGGGATAATGTGCCTCCTGTCTCCACAGAGTATTTGGGATAATGTGTCTCTTGTCTCCAGAGAGAGTGTTTGGATAGTGTGCTCCTCTCTCGAGTGTGTTTGGGATAGTGTGCCTCCTGTCTCCAGAGAGTGTTTGGGATAGTGTGCCTCTTGTCTCTGGAGAGAGTATTTGGGATAATGTGCCTCCTGTCTCCAGAGAGAGTGTTTGGGATAGTGTGCCTCCTGTCTCCAGAGAGAGTTTTGGATAAGTGTCTCCTGTCTTTCTCTCGAGTTTTGGATAGTGTCTCTGTTCAGAGAGTGTTTGGGATAGTGTGCCTCTTGTCTCTGAGAGAGTATTTGGGATATGTGCCTCCTGTCTCCAGAGAGAGTGTTTGGGATAGTGTGCCTCCTGTCTCCAGAGAGAGTTTTGGATAATGTGTCTCCTGTCTCTCTCTCTCTCTCTCTCTCTCTCTCTCGAGAGTGTTTGGGATAACATGCCTCCTGTCTCTCTTTCTCGAGTGTTTGGGATAGTGTGCCTCCTGTCACCAGAGAGTGTTTGGGATAATGTGCCTCCTGTCTCTCTCTCGAGTGTTTGGGATAGTGTGCCTCCTGTCTCTGGAGAGCGTGTTTGGGATAATGTGCCTCCTGTCTCTCTCGAGAGTGTTTGGGATAGTGTGCCTCCTGTCTCCAGAGAGAGTTTTGGATAATGTGTCTTCTGTCTCCAGAGAGTGTTTAGGATAATGTGCCTCCTGTCTCTCTTTCTCGAGAGTGTTTGGGACAGTGTGCCTCCTATCTCCATAGAGAGTTTTGGATAATGTGTCTTCTGTCTCCAGAGAGTTTTTGGATAATGTAAATACGGTCAATTAGACCAGCGTATAAACAGGCCTTATCAAGTGGCAGGATCCACAGACAAAGGTGGCATGGCTTGGACCCAACTCCTCAACAACACCTGACGGGGTGCCTTCAATCACTGCCTTCAACAAACATCTTACGGACCAACGATGGATGACCCTCCAGATGAAAGAAGAGCCTCCAGAGAACTGTTGGACACAAAGAGACTGAATGAGAAGAAACCTGCTCATCACATCCACTTCTTAATGGAGCATACATACTTCAAACACAGCATTTTCTCTGCTGAGGAACACGGTGGGAGACCTTTTGGACGACCCTTTTTGAAATATGCATGCAGTGACAAATCAGTGATCTTGGCTACAATTGTAAGTATCTTGTGTTCCTGTTTGGCAGCCTGGGCCATGTGCCTATGTTGGTTACTAGAGGGCTCAAGAGAGTTGGCTTTTTGTTCAATATCATCCATATTTGGAAAAGAAGGTGCTTATATAAGCATCTCCATAACATCTGATGAACTGTTGCTGTTTGGTTAATACCAGAGTCATGTGACTGATTCATGTCTGAGCAACTGTTGCAACTGTAAAATGTGTATCCTTGTGCATATTTATTCTGAATTATGAACACAAATACAAAATTGAAGTGTGTGTGTGTGTGTGTAAGAGAGAGAGAGAGAGCCTAATACATGCATACACACAGGTATTTATATATTTTTTTTCTGCAGTTTGATTGAATCCATATACAGTAAATAAGAAGTTTACTTTCTATTAAATGTTTTACTCCCATCATTCATCTGGAGGTGGACTCTGCTTATTGTCTTTTTAACACAAAGTTGGGTCGGCTTCTTGAGCCAAGGATCTGTGTGACGTGTGTGGTTGTGAGGGTGTGTGTGTGTGAGTGTGTGTGTTTGTGAGTGGATATGTGAGTGAGTGTGTGTGTGTGTGTGAGTGGATATGGGTGTGTGTGTTGGGAGAGGACTTAGCAGGCGCTGTCTAGTGGAGGTGGCATGATGTACGCCAGGTTAGGAGAAGCAATGCGTGGACCAAGCTGTAGGTTATAACCCTTACCGTACGCCAGGTTAGGAGAAGCACTGCGTGGACCAAGCTGTAGGTTATAACCCTTACCGTATGCCAGGTTAGGAGAAGCAATGCGTGGACCAAGCTGTAGATTATAACTCTAGCTGTACGCTGGGTAAGGAGGAGCTCTTGCTGGCTGCTGTGCATGTCTGTGCAACTGCTGGAGCGCAAATGAAGTTGATGTGCGTGACCTTCTGCTACGCGTGGATGATTGCAACGTCAAATTATAGTGTGATAGCAAAATAAGGCCTGGAACCAGTTCCTTATTGTGCCAAAGCTTCAAAACATGAAGGACAACAGCAACATCTGGTGGTGTGCACACATTACTGCATCCATGGACCAGAGACTGCTTGTAAGAAACAGAAGCTTATGAATAAATGCTGCGTGTTTGTTTTCTCATTTCTTACATTAATTTAGTGTTGCTGTGAAAGGAGAGGTCTGGTGTGGAATTGTGGGACTTGTAGTGTATTCTTAAGACCCTGCATTTTCTATCTGTGACTTACAGAATTGACACAATTGCTGCTTGTGTTTAAATCGCTAAATGGGACAGGACCTAATTACCTGACATATTTCATCAATACAACACCACTTAGGTCCCTCAGGTCACAGGAGAAAAAATGCTGGTAAAACCTGCTGTCAAAACAAAGTGTGATGAAGCAGCTTTCAGCTGCTATGCAGGTCAGCTTTGGGACCAACTTCCTGAACACATCAAGAATGCCCCTACTGTTGGCAGCTTCAAATCTAGACTTAAGACCAAACTGTTCTCAGATCTTTTTCCTAATGATTAACTTATCTTTCTTTATATACTCTGCACTTTAACCTTTGTGTTCATCATTGTGTGCTTTTACTTTCTTTCATCTACTGTGCTGCTTTTATTTTTGTACAGCACATTGAAATGAACTTTGTGTATGAAATGCACGATATAAATAAACTTGCCTTGCCTTGCCTTGTATTGAAACATGAAGAAAAGTACAAACTGTTGTCGAATTGCCCACCTCCTTTCACCCCCACCATTCTAACACAGCGCTTTTAGCTGACGCTCCCGACAGGCTTAGAATGCTAGCGCTAAAATGACTATTTTAGTAGTGTTACACCATTAACAAGGCTTAAAGTAGCTCCACACTTCATTGGTAGGCCCCGATATTAAAACGAGGCACTAAGAACTTTGGAAGTGTCCAGGTAGTTCATTAACAAGACAGTGAGGGTAATTCTAATCTTGGCAGTTTTGTGTCGTCCTATTGCAATCGGTCTCCCATCCATGTAGGTGTCCAAAAGGCACAGGCGCCATGCTAAATTTGGGTTATAAAGGCAGGATATTCAGCAGTGTAAAAGAGAATATTGCTACCTTAGAAGGCAGCATTTTTTTCCTGAGCCTTTTACTGCACACAGACCTCTCAACTTGGAAGCTTCTAGAAAACCCTGTGGATTTCTATATTTATATATGGCTTATTACGGTGTACCTGAATATGTGTGTGTGTGTGTGTGTGTGTGTGTGTGTGTGTGTGTGTGTGTGTGTGTATTATGCTTGCCAGACTTGTCTTTCCCCTCAGATGTAATTTACTGACTGACACATAATGAGTTGACGTACTTGTACACACAAGTGAACTCACTCACACACACACTCATCTTTCTCTCTGACACACACACACACATTCACCTTACACACATAAACTTGCATGCTTAGTGTTGGGGAGGAGGGGGCGTCTGATTCCTCTAGGTTTCAGCAGTAAACAGGATGGTGCATCGGTCAGAATGCAAGGAGAGGTGGAGAGACAATGGATTTAGATGATGCTTCTGTATTATTCAACTTTACATTCAAATAAAGGTGCAAGTGCAAATTCAAGTGCAGTCAAGTGCAAAGTCTGTAAAGGAAAATAAAACACTATTTACACTCTCAGTACATGAAAATAAAGGACTCTGAAATGAACTAATGCGCAGGTGCCTCTGTTCCACCTTCCGACAGAAATAATGCCCTGAGAGCACTTCTACACAAATCGAAGCTCCCTTTACGTAAAGAACAGAGATTGTGCGGTCTCTGGCGCCATCTAGCGGCTAAACAAGGTACTAAGTGTGACGTGACTGCAGCACATTTCACTCCACACGGAGATCTAAATTACTCCTAAATAGCCCACTCAAACGTCGAGGGCGGGTGATCCACTTCACTAACAACAAGTTATACCTTCTAGATAATATACTGCTAGAGAATATACTGAACATATTCAGAAAATATCTTAATGAGCATTCTTAGTACATTAGCATCCAGATAAACTTCAAATAAACGTGGAATACAGCAAGAACTTACGTATCGTCATTGACTGAACACATTGACTGTACGAAGTGGACAACAAAGGATTAACTAAAGGGTGACTATAGACAAAGGTAAACCATTAAATTTAAACTTTAGCTGAGCACCACGTTGCAAGGCTCGCCACTTAGCCGCAGGCAGACAGGAAAAAAGGCCTAACCCAGGAAGTTGCATCAGTTAAAAGTGAACGGCAACACACATAAAAGTCTTGGCCTTTCATACACTTAGAGAGAGAGAGAGAGAGAGAGAGAGAGAGAGAGAGAGAGAGAGAGAGGGACAGGGAGTGATAAAGAGAAAGAGAGAAAGAGAGAGAGAGAGACAGAGAGAGGGACAGGGAGTGAGAAAGAGAGACAGAGAGAGGAACAGGGAGTGAGAAAGAGAGAGAGAGAGAGAGAGAGGAAACAGGTATTCACACCTTCACTAAATTCATTAACATTTATGAGTATGCTCACACGTCTCACCAGTGTGTGTGTGTGTGTGTGTGTGTGAGAGAGAGAGAGAGAGAGGGGCTGTGCATTTTGTTTCAAAGCATTTACATTTATAGCTCTACAATATACAACCAAACAATGTAAGCCAATACCAAGCCTTAATGTAAGCCAATACCAAACAGCCAAATACTCTTTGGATTTCTGTATCATTTGCACAGTAGGACTTACAGGCACATCTATACCTGTGCTGCACTGAGTTGCTTAATTACTTCTCCCAGGTTTCTGAAGACAGAAGAGTTTTGGTGGCAATGGTTCATACATAACTAAGGGAAAATATTCCCCTCTCACAAGTAGGCTACAGAAATTATATAAAGTGGTCATATGACTATAGAAATTGTTTGACGACTATATGGTCATTTGACTAACTTACTTTGTAATGTAAATAAAGCTTCGCTTACACAAGGCCTCCCAGCCTGAAGACGATGCGATTCACTACGTCCAGAAGATGGCGCATGTTTCAAATGTACAGACGGTTCTCCTCTCACATGCACCAAGTTGTGCACATCATGTTGGCCATCCCGAAACATCCATCTCAACCAACTAGTTTGATGGTTTAACTATACTGTTCGACTGGCTTGCTTTTGATAACTTATTAACCCTCGGTTGTTCCACCAGCTTAAAATGGTCATTTTGCTGCCCACAGTCGCCAGCTGGACAGACTGACTACATCAGCATCACTAGCTACCTCAGCGACGTCCAACAGGGTGAACACATCTCCTAAACTAAGCCAAATTCTGACACACACACACACACACACACACACAATACAAGACGAGACGAAACAAGACCGTCACCAACTATTATAATGTAAATTATGGTGGCGCGTGCTCACTGCGCGTGAGGTGACACCTCGCGCCAATAGGAGATGGCACGCGCTGACCGGAGACACAGAGAAGACCGCGTGGGAAAAGACCAGTGAGGGACACCGTCAAGCACGGGTGTGGATTATGGCAACTAACTGATAAATGTTTGTCACACAGATGAATTCGAACAGGCTTTGAAAATATCTGACACCTGACCTAGGCTCCCATTCATATATATATAAGTTCATATATATATATAAGTTAATGCTCTCTCACACAAAAAATGCACTTTTACTGCAGTGTCAAAGCTGCCGAAGTAGGATGCTTGTTTTATGGACGGGGCTCTTAGCGACCTATGCACTCTGCGGGGCTTTTGCCTGCTACCCTATGCCTATGGCGTCTGCTAAATGCATAAACAATGCATAAACATATGGACTCGCGTAAGGTAGCCTGGTCACTTGTACATCAACATCATGAATTAGTCAGAACAGAACAACGGAACAGTGGTGGAATAATCCGTAGGGCATCTATCCATCTATTTGGAACATAAGATGTATTGCATTTACATGGAGGTGTCAGTCGATTCATTATTCTGTGGCAAAACAACACTACTGCTGACAACCAGGGTGAAGACCAGGAAAAGCAGCCTTAGCTTGATTCCCATGGCACATTTGGTTTGTTGGCTGACCATTTGCACGACCAACTCTCTCTCTCTCCCCTGTCCACACCTTCGAGGTACCAAAGTGGACAGTGTGTAAGAGAGTAACGCCTGGCAAACCTGCACGTGCCGCACCTGCGCATACGGACAAAATTACGGGGCAATTGCAAAGCGGATGTGATAACGACAGCAGACGCACCAAACGTAGCGTAGCTATGCTCTGGTTCCCACCGAACGCCTGTGTCCTGTGAAAACTGACACATCATTGCGAGCAGAGGAGTCTTTTGGTTGTGTGCTTGTGAACGTGTGCGTGTTCTCACATCCCGAACTGTTCCCACGGGAAATATTTCTCCTGACTATTTTCCTGGGACATTTACAACAGTGCCAGTGCTTAAATATAGACGAATGAATGAAACATCATTTTCCACTTTCAGCGGTTATCAGAAGTGACCTGAATGTCACCTGAAGTATGAGGGCACGTCATTAAATGGCACTTTGGACAGAATATTCTAATAATATCGGTAATAATAATCTACCCGTTTAGAAGTAACTAACCAAACACTGTTGCGCACAATCTCTGAAGTCTGAACTCTGAATTAGACTGGAGACCGAGCGAAGTCCGTCTGCTGATGTACTTGTGTCTGTTGATCTGCTCTTCACCTTCAATTGCTGCAATTAGACTGTGTGGCTGAGGGGTGTTTGAGCGGAGGCTGCGGCAAAATATACTTGGACATTGGGCACGCAGTTGTCTGATGTCCGCTCAGAGTTATTGAGTGATGGGGAGGAGGTCACACTCTGCGAGTAGCAAGAGCCTGCACAAATGGACACTCCTGTTTTGCGCGAGACTGTACTGCTTTGTGCTCAGGACATTAACACGTGCCCACGGTAACTCGAGGCGTGATCGTGTGTCCTTCGCACGCGCCTGTTTCAAAACTCAGCTCGTTTATCAAACTCACGCGTTCGGAATCCACTATGGTCACACCTCCGTTGGCACGCGCCACACGCTTCACACCAGCGTTACAAGCGGAGCGTCACCGTTTGTGTTGATCAGAGGCTAGAGCGAGCCCTTCAATTGGCTAGCAGCTGTAGAGGCGTGGTTTTAGAGTCCAGGTTTATATAGACTGGATTAAGGCACTGTGGTTAAACCTACAGTAGACACTCATACGTTCTTGTGAGCACATATACTTTCCTTTAGTTGTACCAAACCAGCAAACATGAGCCTGCGATCTGCTGTTCAACACGTCAGATTGGACCGTAAGGTAAGAAACTTTCCATTATTACTAAAACATTACATCAGATATTTTGACCGATTGTTCACTGTTGTTTTATCTTGTCTGTGTAAAATAGCTGATATTGATGTAAAAGTTCTTAGGATGTGATAACCTTCTGTAAGCTATTGAACATGTAACTTAACGTGCTAAATTGTTTGTGTTGAGTTTTAGCTACATTAGTGAGGTTTAATAGCTGTCAGTCTGTCAGACTTGTTGTCATCACTGCTATGAATGTGGACCTCATGGATTCTTTGAACTTCCAGCTCCTGAAACCACAAGTGGAGAAAAGAAGGCGGGAAAGGATCAACCGTTGCCTACAAACACTCACTAAGATGCTGCTGCAAGACCGTGCAAACCAGGTATGAGGGTGCCTGCCAATCTACCAAACTCCCTCTGAATTTGGCAAATCTTTAAGGGACATTAAGGGAACATTTAAGGGAATTTTAAATATAACATCTCTCTCTCTCTCTCTAGAAAAGAACAGAGAAAGCAGAGATTCTGGAACACACAGTTGCTTTTCTGAGGAGCAACAGTCACCATGACAGCAACAACTTCCACAACGGCTTCTCCTCGTGTCTGCAAAGAGCCTCTGAGTTCCTCCAGCAAAGAGACATAGCCTCCAATCAGAAGCTGACGCTGTCCTCAAGACTGGACATGGTTGCTGTCCGCCACCACCATCATCATCATCATCTGAAAGCAGACGTCCAGGGTCCCCTCTCTCCAGCCAGCATCGCCAAGCCACCAAGCCCCAAAGCTGGCCTGTGGAATCCCAGATCACCTGGTGGACATTTTACGTGCCAGGTCCCAAGTGAGAGGGCAGATCTGTGCAGCCCCCTGAGGACAGATGTCCAAGCCTCCGTCAGCATCGGTAACAACGCCCTTGTGCCCCCACCCTCCTCCACCTCCACACTCCCGCCCCCTCACAGGCGTCAGCCCACCACAGACTCGCATGGCCAGAGCTGCTGTCCCCACCAGCTGTTGCCACCTACCCAGCCTATGTGGAGACCGTGGCCTTGAGCTGTCAATCATTCCTGTTGCCTGGCAGCAATTCTTCTCCAGCAGCTGGACAGATGCCATATTGAGGAAAGTGTGATGTCAGAGGGAGTACTACTCAGAGTGCCAGTAGAGGAGGGCTAGGTGGAAGGAGACATTACTGACACAGGGCATCCCTTTGCAATTTGTCACAGTGCTATGGTGCCATGCAATGTGAGAGAACTGTGTTCTTATTGGCCACAGGCCACAGCTGAGAGGGCTGTCTAATCCTTAAGAGAGATTCTCCACACACCAGCTAATGAAGCTTTTTTCTTAGAGTAGCACCTCTGTCTGGTGCTTTTTATCTATATTTAAATCAACATATTTTGCACATTTATTTATTTATTTCAATTATGACCACCATGATAGAAATTATATTTTGTCTATAATTAATTACGAAGAAAATAAATGCATTGAATGAAAAGCATGAAAACTATTACTTTCTCATCTTGTTTTATTTCATGCACACGCACACATATCGGCGCGCACTGTTAGGATGTACATTTTTAGTGGTGGTGGCGTAGCGGCTAATTATCCTGGCCAGCATGCTAGGAGCTTGGAGATTGTGGGTTCGTGTCCCGATTTTCACCGTTGTGAAGGCACTTAACCCTGAATTGCTCTAGGGAGACTGGCCCTGAAGTAATTGATAGGTGAGAAATGTAAGTCGCTTTGGATGAAAGCGTCAGCCAAATGCATAAATGTAAATGTAGTGGCGCGTGTTGGCCTCTCACTGCGCGAAAGGTGACACTGGCGCCAACGTGAGATGGCACGCGCTGACCGGAGACATCAAAGGAGAAGCTCGCGTTGTAAAAGAGCCCGTGAGTGACATGGTGAAGATTTTAACAGCTAATCACCAAGGCTAATAAATACTCTTCCTCAGAAGTACATTCGAAAGGCTCCAAAGGTGTGAGAAATCACGACAGCTGACACAGAATCAGTTATCAAAAACGTTCGCCTGCTGTTTCTTTAAGCTCATTGCATTTACTTAACTCTAAAGGACATTTTGAGTAATGTGAAAAAGGGCCGGTATTTAACAGACGCTTTTAATCAGAGGGAGTCGGAGGTGTCGTGTATCCAGTCCGGGTTGATGTCAGTCGGTGTTATCGCTGCTCCTCAATGTCAGCTACAGCGGTCTGTATAAGTGTATGTGCTAAGTGAAATGCATTTTTGCCATCTGAGCTGGAAATGCTTGAAGCTCGGTAATTTTAGAAACTTGCAAACTTAATCACTGAAAATTCACATAATCATCAATGCTCGCAATGCTTTGGGAACGCGGTGTCTGTAAAAGAGAAACACTCATTTCTTAACATCAGCTTTGAAGTGAACAGTCACTTCTCTCGAATTTAGCCTCGTACCCGAAACACAAAATAAAGCATTAGTTAAATATTCAAATGTAGACTACCGTTGCACATCTAAGGAATAATCTTGGAAACCGACTTAAAATAGGGCAAAGTGGACATCAGCCAGTTGCCCAAGCATGTTAATGGTGTGAGAGTCCGGAAAAAAGCTTCTTTCAGTGTGCCATTCTCATCACAGCGCAGTGGGACACATGGCGCATTGCTGACCATTCCCTCGACCAGCTCACTCCGCTCACCCTGAGTGTGTCCACACCTTCACAGCGGACAGTTAGTAGCAGCTGCTAAACCCCATGTGCATGTGCACATCTGAGTTATATTATGGGGTAATTGCAAAGTCTAGTGGGTGCTATGATGGTAACAGACGCACCAAACGTCGCTCCCGCACACACCTATGCTCCGGTTCCCACGCAGCGCCTGTGTGTCATACGTGTGTGAATTGACAGGTCTTTTTGAGCAGAACCGTCTCTTTGATTCTATGTGTGTGTGTGTCTGACAGAGGGAGAGCGAGAGAACGTGTGTTTGTTCTCACATTTTAGGCTGTCTCGGTGTTCCCACGGGAAATTTCTGGAGAGAGAGAAAGAGAAAGAGAGAATATAAAAGTACGTATTCCCAAAAGCCATGGCAACGCCAGCGACAGCAAAAGGTACTATATTAAAGGTTTTACTCTCTTTATTTATTGCCTAATGCCAACTCATTATGCTTTTGGGTTTTCGATGGGATCTGGGTCTTGGCATTTTGAAAATATACTTTTCAGTTGATAATTCAATAAAGCAACGTTCCACGCTATCTTATATTGGTTAAATAACTAGAACAGCGCACTGGTGGCCAAGGGAGGTGGCTTTGATGGGGTAGTGAGCTATCTACAGGGGAGAAGTTGAGCCTTCTAGTTGACCTTTCCTGTCACATATTTTTGCATCAAACTGGAACTGAAATAGTTTTAGAACTCATACAAATTTAGACTCAATATCTCTAAGAAATGAAAACTGCATTCGAAATTACACGACTATAGGCTATTTTGAACTGTCAACAATATAACAATGGTCCACCTATTTCTGTGAGGATCCATTTTGATAAAATGATTCCACACTGTTGCACACTTAAACAACCTTTTATATACCCGTAGTCTTCATTTTGTGTATCTGCACCTTTAAATAGACCATCTGCGGTAAATTCAGACCTATGCCGCGTCTACTGCATGGCCTATATTCGCTTTCCAATTGTTATGCTTAATTAGGCTGATGTGAAACTTTGCCGAAGACAGCCGGCAGGTTCAGAGTTTTGCGAATCATTCAAGAGTCCGATCTGAGTTAATGCGACTGGTGGTCAGACTGGGTTTGGAAATACTCAAGAAACTGTTGTGCAGGGATGGTGAAGGTGTCGGTCCTTAAGAGGGCCACGGGCCACCGTATGGACGTTCCTGCTGTGCACAGCAGAATGGACCGCTTTGAACTCGATACACTCACACGTGCCAACGGTGCTTTAAGGTGTGATCGCGTGTCCTGCTCGTGCGCATTGTTTTACATAGGAAACGGCGCGTGTCAGAGACAAATGTTGGCGGAAAAAACTGAGTTTACAAACATAGCCTATCATTGTGGCCGTAAGGATTTTCCCATCTCTGCTGAATGCTTGAATAAGGTTATTTCATAATTAAGGTAAATTGACCAGCGAGTCACATTGGTCATACTGGTCAATACACCAAGGGTGTATCATGCAACGGATGTAATACTTAATGGCTAATAATGAACACGATAGATTTACTGGTCAATCATATCGGTAGATTTTCCCAGAAACAGTACAGCTGCTTGAAAACCGGACATGACTTTCCATGCATATTGGCTATATGCAAAATTGAACTTGGTGGATCCTGTATGTATTGATGTAATAATTATATTTTCATATTGTAAGAAACGACAATCGGTATTTGCAGGATGTTGGTTGAAATTAATGTATAAGGTGAAAACGACTCCATCCAAGAGCACACCTCCAGCGCGACAGGCACGCGCCATGCGCTTCACACCTTTCCTTTCCAAACGCAGCGCCATGCTCAAAGGCTCGTGCTCATCAGAGGGTCTTAGGAAGCCCTGCGGTTGGCCAGCAGCTGTTGAGGCGTGGCTTGAGACATCGGGATTATAAAGCATGTGGCACCAGAGGAAGATCAGAACTGCTACAATCTGCGGAGAAGACTCTTCTTGACATTACTGCATCTGGCCTATACCTTCCGTCAGCTGCGCGGCACTTTCGGATTAAGTCAGCGAAACCAGCAAACATGAGGCTGCAATTTGCTGTTCATCACGTCAGATTGGACCGCAAGGTAAGGCCACTTTCCATTATTACTAAAACATTACACCAGAAGCTTTGACCGATTGTTCACTGTTGTTTTATCTTGTCTGTGTAAAACAGCTGATATTGATGTAAAAGTTCTTAGGATGTGATAACCTTCTGTAAGCTATTGAACATGTAACTTAACGTGCTAAATGGTTTGTGTTAAGTAGTTTTAGCTACATTAGTGAGGTTTAATAGCTGTCAGTCTGTCAGACTTGTTGTCATCACTGCTATGAATGTGGACCTCATGGATTCTTTGAACTTCCAGCTCCTGAAACCACAAGTGGAGAAAAGAAGGCGGGAAAGGATCAACCGTTGCCTACAAACACTCACTAAGATGCTGCTGCAAGACCGTGCAAACCAGGTATGAGGGTGCCTGCCAATCTACCAAACTCCCTCTGAATTTGGCAAATCTTTAAGGGACATTAAGGGAACATTTAAGGGAATTTTAAATATAACATCTCTCTCTCTCTCTCTCTAGAAAAGAACAGAGAAAGCAGAGATTCTGGAACACACGGTTGCTTTTCTGAGGAGCAACAGTCACCATGACAGCAACAACTTCCACAACGGCTTCTCCTCGTGTCTGCAAAGAGCCTCTGAGTTCCTCCAGCAAAGAGACATAGCCTCCAATCAGAAGCTGACGCTGTCCTCAAGACTGGACATGGTTGCTGTCCGCCACCACCATCATCATCATCATCTGAAAGCAGACGTCCAGGGTCCCCTCTCTCCAGCCAGCATCGCCAAGCCACCAAGCCCCAAAGCTGGCCTGTGGAATCCCAGATCACCTGGTGGACATTTTACGTGCCAGGTCCCAAGTGAGAGGGCAGATCTGTGCAGCCCCCTGAGGACAGATGTCCAAGCCTCCGTCAGCATCGGTAACAACGCCCTTGTGCCCCCACCCTCCTCCACCTCCACACTCCCGCCCCCTCACAGGCGTCAGCCCACCACAGACTCGCATGGCCAGAGCTGCCGTCCCCGCCAACTGTTGCCACCTACCCAGCCTATGTGGAGACCATGGCCTTGAGCTGTCAATCATTCCTGTTGCCTGGCAACCATTCTTCTCCAGCTGCTGGACAGATGCATGGAGGAGATGGAGCCTGATGGCTGATAGAGATCCTCACATTGCTCCTCCCATTCCAGAGCAGCTCAGCTCACCTGGCTGCTCCTTCCCTGGACTACAGCTCTGTGTGTAAATAGATATGTGAGTCACGTCATGTATATATGTACATATATCACACACTGGATAAATTTGAGGCTTGAACTTGAAGGTCATTTGATTTGAAGTATAATGACACATATTGCACACTACGAGCAATGCTGAGAGGTTTTAAAAGGTGATTATTCGCAGTAAAAAAAGCTATGCTTAGGTCATAGCCAAAACCATCCGAAATGTCTCTAAAATTGGGTTCCAGACGGGACTCGTCCATAGATACATGGATGATGTGTCAGCCTGTTAGCTGGTTAATAACAGTGTTGGGTTTATTTTTTCGCTTCAGATAATTTATTATACAAACATTATTTTGCACATTTTACTATTTATTGTTTATTGTCGCCTGTTTTTAAAGATGCTACTTTTGTCTATTTTGATACTGACAAATAAATCCATTGAAAACAAATACCTGTCTTGTAATATTTTCTCACATGATCTGCCAATCTATCGTCACTGTTGTCTACTCTTGTCTTTGGCGGTGGCACATGATAGGTAGACGAATTAATAGATAACAAATACTTAATACAAGCGCCACACTGACGTATTTCTCCACGTTCAGTAGCTCGTGCCACCGTGGGAGTTTGCGCTGTCTGAGCCCCGCGCGCGCACGCGTCCTTTGTAATGTAAAATCTCGCTGGCGCGTGTTGCCCATTTCCCTGCGCGAGTGGAAGCTCTTCAGCAGCAGGTGGTGGCGCGTGTTTGGGGAGACTTCAAGGGACGAGCTCTCGTGAGAAGCTTTCTCCGACCTGTGCGAACAGCCTTTCGGAAGAGACATAGTGTTACAGCCATAGATCAATTCAACAGGGCTTCCGCCTCAGACGAGATGTCAGCGCACCAAAAGGTGTCGAAATCACCACAACAAGGATTCTTTTGATCCCTGGAATCAAAGGACTTTAATGTGCAATTAGTCAAGAAGACAGCTGAAGGTTGGTTTGCGTGGTTAAAAAGTAGTCGTTCATTTAAAGGTCGGCCAGTTTCATATTTGGAAACCCGAAAGTCGGGTTAAAGTAACACGAAGGAAGAGTTTTTACTTACACAGCGTTACTGTTTCTACAATCATCTTGATGGTTCATCGCCAACACTAAAGTAAAGAGGGCGAGAGAGGCGACTGGTGACACTTTCAGCGTTCGAGCGCGTGCCTTTCCGCGCATAGTGTTGGAACGACAAGTAGCAATTTAACTTTTAACAAGAGAACCGCAACTCAACCTCAACTCAAGCACCTGTGTCTTGTCCTCTCTCAGCCACGCAAGGGCCGCTGCCCATATGGGAAACACTTCACAAGGATTTGATAAAGGAACATATTTATCTGTCCATGTGGAAGTGTTTGTGCTCGCATTCTCTGGTTTGAGTCAAAGTGTTCCCATGGGAGAACTCTGGTCTTTACTTCCTTACCCAGTGAATAGGCCTAAATAAATAATTAAATACATAAACAGCAGGTTTTATCGCAGTTTTTTTTTACTTAGACTGCAGTTTCACGCCAGTAGATACAATATTTGAGTTCATGCACTACTGAGTACCACACACATGCAGTATTGCAGTACTGCAGTTTATGATTAAACAAAAAAGTCATTTTTTCAGTCACATAACTGCTGTTATTTGTGTAAGGTGTGTCTTTTCAGCCTTATATAAGTTAAAGAGTTCCTCCATTGTGTGTGTGTGTGTGTGTGTGTGTGTGTGTATGCATTGAATACTATTGCCCTGTGAGAAGCCATATCGGCTAACTGTTGCGCATAAAGCCATCATGTAGACAGAAAGTCCAGATAGATGTGTTCTGTATCAGACAAGGGACCCACCAGTCATAAAATCTTGTCATAACAGGGATCATAACAATAATTGCTATTGTTATAATTTAAAAAAAGATTATTATTATTATTCTGGTTGAATGTGTTGTGGTTTCCTGGTTGTTTTAAATTGCTAAATAACAAAAAACTGACTATAACTATGGCTATGGGCTAGCAGTGTAATACCATATAAGGACCCAATAAGCTATGCCATTAGGCTACTCTACGCAGACTAGCAGTACACTAAGAGTCCAATTCTGTGTCCTTAAGTGTTTATGAAGTTCCATCTGTGTTTGGTGGAGAGGCACAAGGCTGCTCTCTCTGACTGACCAAATGACTGGATCCCTGATGGCACAACAGTAACCCCTGCTGGTGAGATCAGTGCTACAGCAGGCAGGTGTTCTATGTGTTGGTGTGTGTGTGTGTGTGTCAAAATGTGTTGGGGTGTTCTGAAGGTGTCATGAGTACTGTTAGCATATAGTTGGTGTGAAGTATGCTTGTATTTTTTCACTCTCACACACACACACACACTCATGAAGGTTGTGTGGAGAATAGAAACATTTCCAACTCCTGCACTGCAAAACCCTGTTGCTGGAGACAATGAAGCAGTGAGTTAACTTCTTCTGCTGTGCTCTCTTAGGGGGGACAATTAACATCTCTCTCTCCCTCTCTCAGTCTATATATATACAGTATATGGCATAGGTTGACAAACAGACACAATTTCACTGCATTCGTTGCACTCAGTAACTATGTGCATGCAACAATAATATTTCCTTGTATTCTTGTATCTTTGTGTCAAATCTGCCTTTTCCTAATACTATGCTAGAAAATGCTAGAATCTCCTCAGGTTTGTATGGATACCAGAGTGTCAAAGTTATGGTTTCTATGGATACTAGAATGTTAGCATTATGGTTTCTATGGAGGTAGAATGTGCTCAGGTATCTATGGATACTAGAATGTTTGTTGTAGTTTCTATACGTGTCAGTGTAATAGTTCTCTGGAGGTTAACCTGACTTGAGCTATATCCAAGTAGATGCTTCAGAGAGAGGGTAAAAAACAGAGCGAGAGGCACAAACAATCGCTAAGTTCCGTTTTCTATTTTTGCAAGTGGGAGGGGGGAAAATCCCCTTTCTGCAGACCAGAGTCGAGCCCACATATGCTGATACAGAAGATCATTGAAAAGTTTATATTGTGACGTTATGTGACACTCTCACTTATGCAGACCAGAACTATTCACATTTGCTCCCATAAGTATTATGTTGCTCTATCTTGGTCAGTATTCACTGATCTTTGGGTGCTTCTTCAGTCACATGCAGTACAACATGATAACTTTCTCCAGTCTACACTAGATGCCCATGCACCCACACAGAAAGCCAGACGGGCACTCACAGTTCCTGACAGAAATCAACAGGGACTGGAATGTTGATGGTTACCTCACCTCAGCAGGGACAAATATTTGGGCCAGTTTATAACTTTACTGGATCTGAGTGATCCAAGGTAAAATCACACAGTGTGTGTTTGCCATTAGTTATGGTTTGGTATAGATCTAGACAGTGTGTGTTTGGCATTAGTTATGGTTTGGTATAGATGTGGAAGACGTACATGCTTTACCGAGGATATCAGAATGAGGATTAGAATGTGGAAGAGGTATATGCTTTATTAGAATGTGGAAGCAGACTTCCATGTTTTTGTTCCAGTGACAACTCAGTGTTCTCGTGGGAAAGATGACCAACAGGTCTCTTAATGTGTCACGACCGGTCAGCTCACACAATTCAGATGGACAGGCCAGCATGTGTGTCATCTCTCTGTTCACATGGGGAAGTGTGGGAGTCTTGTTTTGGATGTGTCATTATTGACAAGGTTAACACCATTTAAGGGCGATAGCTCACATATTGCCATTTGTGTGTGTGTGTATACGTGTGTGTGTGTGTGTATTGCAAGGTGTCATGGCAGACCTAGCAGTTGTGTGTGAAGTGTGCTGGTGTTATTGTCCACACGCACACCCACACACACACTCCTCTCTTTCTCTCCCGCTCTCTCTCTCACACACACCCACACACACACACCAGTGGAGGATGAGCCCTCTGTGTTTCTGCTGAAGGGTCAGTCACATCATGAGAGATGATCACATGATTGCCACCCTTGCCTCTAACGCTTTAACCCTCTAACGCTAACCCAACCACCCCAGCCTGGACTCACCTCTCTCCAGTCTCAGGTAAAAAGGTCAGAGCTTTGGGTTAGGGTCAGTGTTAGGATCAGTGTTAGGAACAGTATGAGGATAAGTAGTAGAATCAGTGTTAGGGTCAGTGTTAAGATCAGTATTGGGATTAAACTTCAGGGTTAGGCTCAGTATTAGGGTGAGTGTTAAAATCAGTATTAGCGTCAGTATTAGGATCAGTAATAGGGTCAGTGTTAGGATAAGTAGTAGGATCAGTGTTAGGGTCAGAGTTAGGATCAATATTAGGATTAAACTTCGGGATTAGGGTCAGTTTTAGGATCAGTAGTAGGATCAGTATTAGGGTCAGTATCAGGGTCAGTATTCGGATCAGTGGAATGAGTGACCGTCACACTCCTGTGGTTCAGTAGGATCCCAGACCTGCCCAGACACAAATGTACCACCCCATGGACTCCATGGACATGGCTACTACCTCACAATGTGTGTGTGTGTGTGTGTGTTACACTCCTGAATTGTGTCTTTCTCTCCCTGGCTCATGTGTTTTGCTTTTGACACAGTATTATCCATCAGCAGATGCAGGCTCACACGTACACACTCACACACTCACACATCCACCCATTCTCACACACTCACTCTCAAGCTCTTCTCCCTCACACACACACTTGTGAAGTGTGAGACATTCAGTGCCTGGCGCTATGCAGTGAATTCCAACACTTCTGATGCACCAGCTCAAGTCTTCCCATGAGAACCTCATTCCCAGACACTCACACACACTCACACACACTCTGCAGTAAGTTCTGTGAGGACATTTTATTGCTGATGGAATTATCATGAGTGAATGATATAAAGTCCTCATGACTGCTAATCAGAATAATAATTATCTGTTGGACATCTGAGTATGATCACATAGTAATAATATAATGATCTGTTGGATATCTGCGACAAGTACAATCACATAATAACAACACAATTATCTTTAGGAAAGTGGAGCATCAGCTGAGAGAGTCATAATGTCTGATAAATTTGGAAGTTAGGGTTAATACGTACAGTAGGGTTAGGGTCTTGTTTATGTGTAAATTTCCAAGTTCCAAGTTTATTTGGGCATGCCAGGGATAGATGCCTGTATTTCTGTATCGCTAACAAAAAGGCTACATTTCTATGTTTGGATCATAGAGATTATTCCTGTATTTCTAACCTGTTTCTGTGTCTCTAATGAAGAGACAGTTGACTGAAATTAAACTCCTAATTAAACTTCTGTAGAATGATTATTGATAGCATTTCAAAAAGTAAAGCAGTGTTGCATTTAAATAGTTATAGACTGAGATTACAAGTAGTTTGGATATAGTAGGTTGTGTTATCAGAGGTCATTAATGCAGGAATAAAAGAGAAAGATATCTTATTAATACAAGATAATCAGCAATTAATTTCAATCATTTTAACATGGACAGTTGCCAAACAAAGACCAGTTGACTCAGTAGCCTACCCAAAGATGCTCTTGCTGTGGCAGAGTAATAATTTTAAATAAAGCAATTAATTCATTAGCCATAGGGGTCAGATGGGTCAAGCTAATGGGTTTATGGTGCAATGTTATCTTTTCGGTGTAGATGCTCAGTGCGGTGATGGCCCGGTCAACTGGTGCGACTCTGGACAAACGGCATTTCACCGAAGTCACGTCTCCTGACCAATCAATGAAAGCTTTTGTCACCTTCTTAGCCAATAAGCAGCCGGTGGAAACGCCCCTACATAGCAGAAGGTGATGAGACGATAGTTGTATAAATCCAGGTGAATTTTGCCACGACTGTTATCTCAAAGTGGACATGCAAGACTCATAGCACGACTGCCGCCCGAGGTCATCTCAGTACTGTAAGCTACGCTCATCTTTGGGCAACTAGGCCTCCATCGAGGGAAGCGGAATTGTTCATCATGGGAAATGCTAATGTCGATCGCAAGTCAAGAAGGGTAAGGAGCTTATTTTAAAACGATGCGTAAACACTAAGTTGGTCGCCTTAAATACAAATTTGAGAGGTCAGTTGTTTTCTGCCAAATTCACACTTTTAGCCTGGATGTTGTGGTTCAAAGTTTCACCTGCCCATTGCAAACAGATTGATTGCTATTTTGTCTGTGCATTAAATCCTGAATGTCTTCTATTAATTGAAATAGCCATATCAACCATTAGTAGTATACTATCGTTTAGTAACGTTTGTTTAGTGCTGTAAGAGGGATCCGCCAAAACGCACAGCTTCTGTTGAAGCCTGCGGATTGATTAGACTCTTCCGTTCAGTAGGCTACTCCAATTAATAGAGCAAGAACCTGACAAGGTCCAGTGACTCTTGATAAATTCAGTAGCCTAGCCTACTAATTCATGGCTTTGTAATATTCCTACTATGTTGCAGCTAAGATTAAGAATAGGAATTTCTTTGAAGAAAGCTCCAAGTATTGCGTAATATCAATATTAATGTCATGGCTGTTTGTTTTGTAGGTTCTAAAACCGGTGATTGAGAAGCAGCGTCGGGACCGAATCAACCGGAGACTGGAGGAGCTCCGCTCTCTGCTGCTGAGCACTACACAGGATATGGTAAGACCCCCCCCCCCCCCCACACACACACACACACACACACACACACACACACACACACAAACACACACACACAAACACACACACATACACAGCCGTCAGCCTGCCAGCTTGTGCGTGTTTGTCTCCCCCTAGTAGCCATTACTGGCTAGAGCGACAGACCTCTCAATGCAGCTCCAGGTGAATAGCCTGATTGACTTGAACATTTGGAACCTGAACGTCCAAAGACGGCATGTGTTTTGTTACATTTGTCCTTTACCTTTATTATTCAAATTTACCCAGAGGCCAAACATTTTTGATTATTTCACTCCATTCTCTCATCTGTCCATCCAACCAATGATTGATGCATTCATTCCCACATTCATTCAGTTATTCATTCTTTCAGACATTCATTCACCCATTCACTCCATTACCTCTGCCATGGAGGTTATGTTTTCGTCAGTGTTTGTTTGCCTGTTGCCTGACAACGTGGGTATTGGGCCAAGGAACAGTTGATTACGTTTGGTGGTGATTTGAAACACTGTCTGGAACCGCCTGTATTGCCTTGCCTGCGCTCTCCAAGTGCCTTCCTAGTTCACTCATTTACTCATTCCTGTTTCCTGTGCCCCTCTGCAGCGTCTCCAGAACCCCAAGCTAGAGAAAGCCGAGATTCTGGAGCTGACGGTGGAATTTATCCGCAAGAGAGCCGTGAATCAAACTGCTTCACCATACACATGTAAGCCTCGACACACAAGCACACAGTCACATGGGACACTTAGACATGTGTACACACTTCTCCATACAGAACAAAGGCTCTTATCCATGTATACAACACTTATTTGTATAGAAAATTACAAACACTCAAGCACCCTAAAGGGAGTATCCTAAGTGTTGTTCCATGTTGCTGAGTACTGTCGGTAGGTATGAGAACATAAAAATTTGGTGCGACGTAGACCACACAGTGAAACAGCAACCAACGTTAACTAATGAGGGCAATGAAGTGTTGTTCTCTTATGCCCCCGTCTGTTAGCGTTAGCTGCTAGTTCACAAATTCAATCTATGCTGTATCAAAATTTGTCGTTCTTATACCTATCAACACCACTCGGATGCCTCAAAGAACAGGGATATGGGCTAACTGACTCTGACTTTTTAGGGCCAAAGGTTTTAGTCTTTAGTTATAAATCAAACATACTTTATTGAACCCTGCAGATATTTTGCCTTTTTGTAAGTAAATGAACTGCAGAGCAAAAGCTGACTGCAGCTGAATCTGAATGTGAGTATCAGGCCAGTTGCTAACATGTTTTGTTCTGTCTCCAATCTCTCCCCAAATATGTTGTCCGTCTCCCTCTTTCTCTCCTCCACATGCCCTATCACTCATTGTTCTTGATTCTCCCTCTGTCACACACTCTGCTCTCTTTTCACCTGTTTCTCTGTGTCCCTCTCTCTCCTGCACTGTTCTGTTCTTTCCTTTTACCTGTCTCCTTCTTCCTCCTGTTTCTCTTCTATCCATCATTTATCTCTCCCTCCCTCCTCTTGTCTCTCCCCTCTCTACCTCCCTCCTTCCTTTCTGTCTCTCTCTTTCGTTCATCAGTGGAGTCCAGTGCCTCCCAGAGCAGGCCTAGTGGACCACAGGCAGTGGTCCCCACGGCGGAGCTGAGAGAAACAGGGAGCACCTGCGCCAGAGGGACCATAGCACAGTGCGGTGGACCACAGGCAGTGGTCCCCACGGCGGAGCTGAAAGGAACAGGGAGCACCTGCGCCAGAGGGACCATAGCACAGTGCAGTGGACCACAGGCAGTGGTCCCCACGGCGGAGCTGAAAGAAACATGGAGCACCTGCGCCAGAGGGTCCATAGCACAGTGCCAGCCCCTGGCCACTTCCGAGCCCCAAGACTCCGCTGCCAAGCTCACGTTTGTGTTGCCTGGCAACCCCAGCACCCTCTATCCCGCAGCCTTTAGCCTTCGTCCCTTCAGCCATCATCATCATCATCATCATCCTCACTTCCCTATTTCTCTGCCTCAGATTTCTCCATCACTGCACCCATTTCCCTCTCCTCCCTCCTCCCCTTGCTTCTCTCTCTCTCCTCCTGTCTCCTCCTCTCCTCCGTATCCCTCTGTCACCTCCTGTCAATTTGTGTTCCCTTCCTCTCTTTCTCCTCTCTCATCGGAACCCTCCTCTTCCTCTTTCTCCTCCTTCTCCCCCTCCACAAGCTCCCCGGCCACCTCACCTAGGGTCGTCATGACAACCCCACCCAGCTCCATCCATCCCACCACTGTTGCTCCTCCTTCTGCCCCTGTTGCCTTGGCGATGACCCCTGTCCAGTTCCGCTGCCCTGAGGACAGGGGTCAGCCCCGACGGACTCTTTTCCAGGCCGGCTCCATAGCCCCCATGTGGAGACCCTGGTGAGGCACACTCCTCTGTAGCGCCCCCATGTGGGCTGTGATGCCTCACCTGAGCCTCTGTGATGACTCCAACTGGTGTCTGACTCCCTGAGGCGCTGTTTACTACTGACAGGGGCCAAACTAACTGACCAAAGGCTCCTACTGGTGCTGTGAATCAGACACACAACAAGAAATCACTTGTTGTAATGTCATTTATTCATAAACTACCAGGAGCTTGAGCAAAGAGCCATTGAAGCTCACTGAAGTTATTAAATGGTGCAAATGCAAAAATTTATTAAGGCTTAATTAATGAAATCCGATTTCTTCAGGCTTAATTAATGAAGCACCATCTGGTTTCTTCAGGCTTAATTAATGAAGCACCATCCGGTTTCTCATGCTGCATTCCTTTTCTCAGCTGTGTCTATCACGTTTGTCATGTCTGTCTTAATGTTATTTGTACTTCCATTATTTATTTGACCTCCTGAATGTGTACATTGTTGTAAATACTGAGCCAAATAAAACTCTAATTTTTACACGGAAACATCTAGCAGTAGATTTGATCTTTATTGTGCACACCTTGGTATTGGTTTTTTATATGGAACTATCTGACATGGGGTTCGATTTGAAGCCAGTTCTTTGTAGGCATAGCCTGGTAATAAAACCAGACCCTCGTTCCACACTTTGGTTTCGTACAGAGGGTCTGGACCTTTGAGAGTAGGATTCAATAGCTTTCTTGCTAGGTGTTTAAGTTTAAAAAGATTGGGTCAGCCCCAGACTGATAGCTTGCCTTGACTGATAGCATTCTAGCTCTGGAGTCACAACACCTACTTCTATTCGCTGATTGGACAGATTAAAATGCCTCCTAAGACAACAAGCTCAATGGGATCCAATCCAGACTAGCACTGTAGTGAGATGATAAGCAGAAGTGCTAGGAAGGCATGACCAGGCTACTGTAGGCAGCACTAGGGTATGAAATCAGACAGTGTGAGACTTGACTGTGTCTGGGAGTGAGGTCAAGAGTGTAGACATAAGAAAAGAGAGTGTTAACCGCAGTAGCCCTGTAGCGTAGCCACAGGAGTCTTGGCTACAGTAGCCCTTTAGTGTAGCCATAGGAGAAAAGAGTGTTAGCTGCAGTAGCTCTTTGGCATAGCCACAGCAGTCTTGGCTACATTAGCCCTTTAGTGTATTCACAGGACTCTTAGCTATTATAGCCCTTTAGCGTAGCCACAGGAGTCTTGGCTACAGTAGCCCTTTAACATAGCTATAGAAGTCTTCTCTACAGTAGCCCTTTAGCATAGCCACAGGTGTCTTAGCTGCAGTAGCCCTTTAGTGGAGCCACAGGAGTCTTCTCTACAGTTGCTTTTAGCGTAGCCACAGGAGTCTTGGCTACAGTAGCTCTTTAGTGTAGCCGCAGGAGAAGAGAGTTGCCAGTTCCGAAATGGCATACTGCTGGGTTGGATACTGCATGCAACTTGGGATGTACCATTGCTAGCTCTTTTTGTGGTTCTTTATTGAAAAAATGTGTGTCAATTTTACTAAATACTTGCTAATTTTAGAAAATGGACCCATCATTTCAGGAAACAACTGACAGTGTGTGCACAATAGTCAATAGTCACAATAGCACACATTCTCTAGATACAAAATGACACCTCCCAGCTCCTGTTGTATGCTGCATAGAGGAGTATGCCATTTCAGAAACGGCAAGTGTTAGCTGCAGTAGCCCTTTAGCATAGTCACAGGGGTGTTTAGCAAAGATACTTTAGAACCCAAGATGCATTCTGTGTTTCGCCAATGTAATAAAACTGGATACAGCTCCATTTTCCTAAAAAAAAGTCCTTAAACATTAACCTTTTCCCTTAATAAGCATTAAGATAATATAAATATATTTTTGTGTGTTGTTTTACTGTCAATGCTTGTGTGTGATGCCAACACATACCGAGCTAGCTAGCTGGCTAACAGTAGCACGTCAACCGATTTGGACGGGGTTACTATGGAAATATGAGTAGTAGTAATGCGCACTGGATCGCTAGCACTGACTAGGACTTTTATTAAACTTCTATATAGTTACAAACAAACTTTGGATGGAAATGTTCATTATAACTTCTCTAGCAAAGTGGCATTATATTGAGACTGCAATTTATCAATTTAAAAGCATTACCATGGCTATCGCCAGCTTTTTAGTTAGCAAGCAGTAGTACAGCAGGACACTTTTCTAACTGCATGGGCTAAAATAAAGTAAAAATTTTATTTTTAGACTATAAGTGATCCCAATTACCTGCTCAAGCTCCAGTCTCTGCTCAAACAAGGGATGACAATTTGCTGAAGAAAAAGAGCAAAATCCCATCCAATCCCAAGTTCTCCATTGGGTTTAACCGAGGTCTGTCTTCTATCTGTCTCCTAAAGAAGGTGTGTCAGCTTTGAACCCTTTGAATCATATTGATACAGGAAGAATCTCCTTATGAATTGTCTCGGTTTATCGTGAACCCTCTCTGGCTGCAGTAGCTTTTTATCGTAGCCACGAGTCTTAACTGCAGTAGTCCTTTAGCATAGCCATAGGAGTGTTAGCAGCAGTGGCCCTTTTGCACAGCCACAGGAGTGTTAGCTGTAATAGCCCTTTAGTATAGCATAGGAATATTAGCTGCAGTAGCTCTTTAGCATAGCCACCGAAGAAGAGACTGTTAGCTGCTGTAGCCATTTTTTTTAGCTGCAGTAGACATTTAGCATAGCCACCATTTAGCGTAGTGTTGGATCTACATTGTTGTCATTCCATTTTCATGTTTAGCACAATGAACGATTGTTTTTCTTCATGCAACACCTTAATAACTCTCTCTTAGGCTATAACTCCCTTAATAGCTTATTGAGAAGGAAATTAAGGAATTCCCTCTGGACAAATAAAGTATCTATCTATCTATCTATCTATCTATCTATCTATCTATCTATCTATCTATCCATCACTCCCTCCTGGTTAAAGAAAAAAAAGGGGTGAGTTGGTCTAGTCTAGAAATCTAGATATACTCCAGCGGTAGGAAATGATTTTGCTATGCAGGTTCGTCTCGAAACGTACCATAGGGCCTCAGTAGCTGTTCTCCCAGGTTTGGTTAGACCAATCACATCGCTCTATCCTTGTAGAGAGTAGCCTCGACGTTGCACTAGCGTTGCACTACCTTTTGCGTGCAGAGGAAGACAACTGCTGAATCCGCCCCTTGGATTGAGCCGTCTATCGATCATAGCCCGACTATTTTGATGTTATAACCTGGCTTGTCATGCTAGAGCTGGGCTCTAGGGGTCAATAATAATAATAATAATAATAATAATAGGCCTTGTTTACTGTGACAGCTAATGTTCCCACTGGTGAAGTAATCTCTTCCATTGCCCAAGAGTGTATGTGTGTGTGTGTGCGTGTGTGTGTGTGCAGCATGTGGGGTTGAAAATGCCAAGCCTGTGGTCAGCAAGAGCAGGAGAAGGCCACTTCCTGTTTGGATTTGGAAATCCAAAGAGAACTCCTCCTCCATTTCAGTCTCTCTCCTCTCTCTCTTCTCTTCTCTCTTCCCCTCTCTCATTCCCTCCCCCTCTCTCTCCCACTCTCTCTCTCTCTTCCCCTCCCTCTCTCTCTTCTCTTCCCTCTTTCACTTTCCCTCTATCCCTCTCCCTTCCCTCTCTGTCTTCCCCTCTCTCTCTCTCTTTCCCTCCCTCTATCTCTCTTCTCTTTCTCTGTTGCTAGCAGGAAAAATATGTTTGAAAAATAAGCTCTTGGAAAAGTGACGTCAACTTTCCTCTCCCACACACACACTCACTCTCTCACAGATGTACACACACACACTCACTCTCACCCACATGCACACAATCACTCTGTCACAAACGCACACAGATACACAAACAAACACTGTCTCCCTCATGTACACATACACACTTCCTTATAGACACACTCTTTCTCTCTCTCTCACACACACACACACAGGTCTGTTAGTTGTTAAACGGAAAGACCACGACCCCTCCCCCCTCTTCTCACAAATACACACACACCACTTCTGGTAGACGAAAGACCTCCCTCTCTCCCTGAATGCACACTCACACACACTCTCTCTCCTGCACACATGCACACACACATACACACCACTTTTGGTAGACGAAAGACCTCCCTCTCTCCCTGAACGTACACACACTCTCTCTTGCACACACACACATACATAAAAACACACAGAGTCCCGTTAGACTAGAAGGTGAATGTTCACATTAATCTGTTTGGGAAGGAAACTACTCTAAGAGTCTTCTGCCCACACTGATATTATAATCCCAGGATTATTAACCTCTCTGTCCACCCCAGTGCCGCCCCAGACGTCAGGGATGGCACCGGAGAGGCTCTGGGCTGTTTTTCTGTGGGATTCGTTTTTCCAGGGGGTGATTTTCTAGAGAAAGTGGTGGAATTCTGAGGCGAGCTGTTTTTACTCTGGCGCGGCGCTAAAGGAAACGCTTGTTCTCAGGCTGTGCCCCCACCCCCTCCCCCTCGCTCTGGAGCGCCTGAGCTGCTTCCTGTGGGTAAGGAAGGGCAAGCTGGAGAGGCAGGACAGGGAGGAGAGGGACACCCAGCCCAGCCCAGCCCAGCGCTGCTCTCTGCTTTCCCCTCTCCTGTCCACACGGACGCTGCTCCCCTGACTCCTTCTCTCTCAGCACAGTGGGCCTGTTTCCTGGAGTGTTCTGGACGGACAGAACACTTGGAGTCCTCCTGAGTGGACCCGAGCGCAGTGGATGTGATCAATTGGAGCGCTGTCTAGGGAGCGATCAGAGAACTGTGTGGTCATGCCGTCTGCTGAGCCCTGCCTGCCTCATTTCCTGCCTGTGGCTGGATCTCTTCGTGGGAGACGGGACTGAAGACAGACTGGAGTGACCGGCAGGAATGGCTTGGAACTGACATGAGATCAGGAGATTATTTCTCTTCTCTGGCTTTTATACTCAACAAGTGTTTTGCCTGCTGGCATTGTAAGCTTAACTTCTTTAAACCTCTGAGTTTGAATCATTTTCCCCCTTTTGTGGTTTTGAGTGCTGTGACGTCTGCATGCAAAGGAGAGGGGGTTTGTGTGTGTGTGTGTGAGAGAGAGGGAAATAGGAAATACTTCTCTCCGGCGGAATTCACAAGTACATATTGACAAGTACATATTGACAAAAGATGATTGTTGGCAAAAACACAGTAATTTTGTGACCTACTGCGTTTGGTAGGGACTCGTTTTTGGTGTGTGTCAGTGAATATGTTTGTTGTGTATGTGTATGAAGGGGGTAGGAGATAGTTACTGTGTTTCTGTGTTCAAGTACAGAACTCCTGTTTGTTGCACGTGGGAAGGGTGTAGACCTTTTTGTTTTCCCATTGTGTGTGTGTGTGTTTGTGCACGAGTGAGTGAATAACCACTGTCATCTGTCTGCCAAGTACCTCATTAATGACTAGATCTGTATTTCCCCTGTAGACTGGAAAAGCCCCCAGCAGATATCTCCAGTGTGTCTCCTCTCAGTGGAGTTCAGTGCTGGTCTGGTCTGGTCCAGTGGAAGCTGATGGTCTGGATTAGATCTGGATTAGAGGATCTGAAGCTGATGTTCGGTGCTGGTCTGGATTAGATGATCTGAAGCATGGTCATGAAACAGCTCCTTATTTTAAGCCTGAACTGGACTGAATGTCGAAGACCAGGAAGCCTGGAGGCCCAGTAACTGGAGCGAAGCTCTCAAGCCTCTTCATATTCATTGGAATTTTTGGTGTTTCTTGCTTGATCAGTTGTCTTGATCATTTGGCTTGATCAGTTTTGTCAGCTGCCACCATCATTCCCCCCTTCTCCACCCATCCCATGGGGATTTAGAGGCGGCAGGTCTCGGCGTTAGCGTTAGCGTTAGCGTTTCCGTGCACGGCGTGTGTGTGGGCCTCATGTGGGCTGAAGGCTGACTGCGGCCAGAGTGTTTCAGCACGAACCCTCACCCTCACCCTCTCCCTCACCATGAGAAACAAAGGTGCCAAACAGAAGAGCACCAGTAAGAGGGGAGGGCCTGATCACGCCTTCGGTTGTGACCTCACAGAACATCTCCAGGCAACCGGGCATGATGGTGAGACTAACAACACTGCATGGTCTCTCGGTCTGTCTGTCTGTATATCTATGTGTCTGTCTGTCTGTCTGTCTGTATATCTTTGTGTCTGTCTGTATACCTGTCTGTGTGTCTGTCTGCCTGCCTGCATCTGTACATCTGTCTGTCTGTATATCTATCTGTGGGTGTGTGTGTGTGTGAGACTGTGTGTCTGTTGGCCTTGTCACTGGAATACTGATCAATGCTTCTGTCACATATGCAGTAGTCTGATTGGAAGAAATATAGACTAGTTGGCTGGTTGATGAATTTATTTGTCTTGATTATTGTCATGTGATGTAATTATCTGATGCATATTGATTAGGTTGTGTAGAAAGTAGATTCTGTTCTGTTCTGTCGCTTTGCTGTATTCTACCACCTGCTCAGAAAATGTAGTTCATGTCTCAACAATAACTATTTCTGCCAGGCAACAAGTGCGGTCATTAGAATGAACAATGGCCTTGTCTCTGTCAGGGAGATACATAAGCAAGGACTTGAAAACGCAGCAGGTTACAGTTTCGCTGTTTAGTTCTTCATTTCAGCAGTATTGTATGTGGGAGACAAGACAATCCCACAGGATTTCCAAAGGAACATGCTAGAACAGGCAAACTAGTGCTGGTCCAAAGCTGCTCTAATAATGAAGTAATCCTGCAGGTTTAGGTGTTGACTGGTCAACAGGGATATGTACACAGACCTGAGTGGCTGCCCACCGATTGGCTGCCTAGCTGCTCGTTGGCAGAACACACAGATAAATAAACTCACACATCCAGCACACATGCCCCAAGATCCACTCCCAAGAGCACACTAGAGTCTCAGGGTGCTCCTACCCACTCTAGAGTCTCAGGGTGCTCCTACCCACTCTAGAGTCTCAGGAGTCCTCTGGATGCTGCTCTGACTGATGTGCTCTCTGCTATGAATGCTGTTCTATGTTTCTGATGAGTTTCGTACTGTGAATGCTGTTCTATGTTTCTGATGAGTTCCATACTGTGAATGCTGTTCTGTGTTTCTGATGAGTTCCGTGCTCTGGTTCCTGTTCTATGTGTCTGATGTGTTCCATACTGTGAATGCTGTTCTATGTTTCTGATGAGTTCCGTGCTCTGGTTCCTGTTCTATGTGTTTCATCCTCTCAGCTCTGTGAGAGTCATGCTGGGATGGGAGTGATTAGGGAGGAAATGACAAAAGCAGACTCTGTGTTTACAATGCTGCTTTTGTTCTCTGACAGGAGCCCAATCTGATCTTGTGTAACTGGTCAGGAACGCCTATCTACAGTCCAGGTCTCCGTTAGAACCATCCTCACGTTTAGAGAACAGCCAGACAGTTCTCTATTAGAACTATCCTCACGTTTAGAGAACAGCCAGTCCTGCTCTCTATTAGAACCATCCTCACATTTAGAGAACAGCCAGACAGTTCTCTATTAGAACTATCCTCACGTTTAGAGAACAGCCAGACAGTTCTCTATTTGAACTGTCCTCATGTTTAGAGAACAGCCAGTCTGGCTCTCTATTAGAACCATCCTCACGTTTAGAGAACAGCCAGACAGTTCTCTATTAGAACTATCCTCATGTTTAGAGAACAGCCAGTCTGGCTCTCTATTAGAACCATCCTCACGTTTAGAGAACAGCCAGACAGTTCTCTATTAGAACTATCCTCATGTTTAGAGAACAGCCAGTCTGGCTCTCTATTAGAACCATCCTCACGTTTAGAGAACAGCCAGACAGTTCTCTATTAGAACTATCCTCATGTTTAGAGAACAGCCAGTCTGGCTCTCTATTAGAACCATCCTCACGTTTAGAGAACAGCCAGTTAGTGTGGCATGGTGTGGAGAGCCAGTCCGTAATCCTGCTCTAACGCTGGAAGCTGGGCTGTGTGTAGTGGGGACTCTAATAGCTGTGTGTGTGTGTGTGTGTGTGTGTGTGTGTGTGTGCGCGCGCTGGAAGCTGGGCTGCGTGTAGTGGGGACTCTAATAGCTGTGTGTGTGTGTGTGTGTGTGTGTGTGTGCGCGCGCTGGAAGCTGGGCTGCGTGTAGTGGGGACTCTAATAGCTGTGTGTGTGTGTGTGTGCGTGTGTGTGTGTGTGCGCGTGCGCTGGAAGCTGGGCTGCGTGTAGTGGGGACTCTAATAGCTGTGTGTGTGTGTGTGTGTGTGTGTGCGCGCGCGCGCTGGAAGCTGGGCTGCGTGTAGTGGGGACTCTAATAGCTGGGTGTGTGTGTGTGTGTGTGTGTGTGTGTGCGCGCGCGCTGGAAGCTGGGCTGCGTGTAGTGGGGACTCTAATAGCTGTGTGTGTGTGTGTGTGTGTGCGCGCTGGAAGCTGGGCTGCGTGTAGTGGGGACTCTAATAGCTGGGTGTGTGTGTGTGTGTGTGCGCGCGCGCTGGAAGCTGGGCTGCGTGTAGTGGGGACTCTAATAGCTGGGTGTGTGTTTGTGTGTGTGCGCGCTGGAAGCTGGGCTGCGTGTAGTGGGGACTCTAATAGCTGTGTGTGTGTGTGTGTGTGTGTGCGCGCTGGAAGCTGGGCTGCGTGTAGTGGGGACTCTAATAGCTGGGTGTGTGTGTGTGTGTGTGTGTGTGTGTGTGTGCGCGCGCGCTGGAAGCTGGGCTGCGTGTAGTGGGGACTCTAATAGCTGGGTGTGTGTGTGTGTGTGTGTGCGTGCGCTGGAAGCTGGGCTGCGTGTAGTGGGGACTCTAATAGCTGTGTGTGTGTGTGTGTGTGTGTGTGTGTGTGTGCGCGCGCTGGAAGCTGGGCTGCGTGTAGTGGGGACTCTAATAGCTGTGTGTGTGTGTGTGTGCGTGCGCTTGAAGCTGGGCTGTGTGTAGTGGGGACTCTAATAGCTGTGTGTGTGTGTGTGTGTGTGTGTGTGTGTGCGCGCGCTGGAAGCTGGGCTGTGTGTGGTTGGGACTAAGGATCTCTTATCGTGCTTTGTGCCATATTTAGGCAAGGTCATGTGTCATGTCAGGGTCGGCAAGCTTGTTGGCATGTAGTGCCAGTAAGAAATGGTCTCAGCAAAATTAAAAAAGTTATTTGGTTCATTTTGTTCGGTTAACTGGTTCAAAGCCTTTGAACAATTCTACATTTGGTTGCCTTGTCATTTCATGCTCTATCTCAAAAAAACAGCAGATGTACAGATACAGACAACACTTTAAAAACACAACAAGCACACAGCACTTCTACCCAGAATCTCAAAGAGGGATGCCCGAATGCCCAAACTTTTTTGCCATTGGCAACCTGCTCAACCTGATAAATGATCTTTGGCGCAACTGCTGCGCTGGGACTTGTCTAAACTTGTGGAAAAATGTGTGTGTGTGTATATGTGTGTGATGTGGACTCCAATAGCTCTGCCTGTATGTGTGTATATGTGTAGTAATCATGCCTTAAGTGTTTATTTTTTTGTTGTTGTTACTGTAAACACATCTCATCTGGTGGGCCTCTCCTGCCGAAGCCAGAGTTTGACACTGTGAGAGAGGACAGTCAGAGACTGTGAGAGATTCAATCACAGATTGTATGTTAATATCAGTATTGTTAGCAGAGATGCTCACATATGCTAAACCCAACACTACTGATCTAAAGCAGAGACGAATGTGCTGTTAGCAGCATGCTAAAGTTAGCTGTGTATTTGGGGGATAGAGTTGTGCTGTTAGCAGCATGCTAAAGTTAGCTGTGTATTTGGGGGATAGAGTTGTGCTGTTAGCAGCATGGACTGCAGCACTGCTACTAAGCAACATGACACCCACTAGAGAAGTAGAGCATGGGGCCAGACTGGACCAATCTCATTTATGTCCATATGCAGCATCCAGGCCTAATAAATTAGAGACATCACTGACCATCACTGGCCTTTTCAACTCTGACTGCAGGCCTGGGCACATGTTCTGTCTCTCCGTTGCTTGCACTGATGCTAATGCTAATGCTTCCACTGAGAAGAGCGGCGCTAGTTGCTGTCTCAGGTGCTTTAATCCTGATGCATATAACCACACTGTGCACTGAGCGGATGTTTGTGGGGGAGGTCTGATAGAGGGGGATAGATACTGTTTCTCTGGGTAAGGGCCTGTTGCCTTGGTAGTCACTGGGTAAGGGCCATAGGCCTGTTGCTGTGGTAGTCACTGGGTTAGTATGCTATAGTGCCCACTAGATGGGTGGATGGTGGATAGATGGAGTCCTGGATGCATGGATGAAGGGATAGATGTGTAGATAGATAGATGGATGGAGGGATGGGTGGATGAATGGGTGGATGGATGGATGAATGGATAGATGGATGGATGGATGGATGGTTTTAGATGTATGGATGGATAGATGTGTAGATAGATAGATAGATAGATAGATAGATAGATAGATAGATCCAAATTCCGGCTGTCACCATTGTGCCTTTGAGTTGCTCTGGGGGAGACTGGCCCTGAAATAATTGATAGTTGACAAAATGTAAGTCTCTGGATAAAAGCATTAGCCAAATGCATAAATGCAAATGTAAATAGATGGATGGATAGATAGGTGGATAGATGGATGAATGGATAGATGGATGGAGGGATAGATGGATAAATGGATAAACTGATGGATAGATAGATGGATTGCTAGATTGAAGGATGGAGGGATAGATGGATGGATGGTTTTAGAGGTAAACAAGGAGAGCCATTTTGAGCCACACTCAAGGGCGGTGGTTTCCCAGCAGGCTTTGTGTGTGTTTGAATAGCAGGAAGTCAGATTGTTGTTCACGGCACGCACACACACACACACACACACACACACACACAGCTGCACACAGCTCTACTTCAAGGACTTCAGCAGGGCGTTCTGGCTCTAATTATATTGTGTGTTTGGCTGCATCAGAGGTGGTGTATGGCAGCTGCACAAGGGTGTGTGTATGTGTGGAAGTATATCTGAGCGGGTGTGTGAGTAAGCTAACTTTCTTTATTGTCTGTGCAGTGTGTCTACATTGATATATGCAGCAGTAGCGAGACAGATTTTGTGTGAGTATTTGTGTGTGTGTGTAAATGCAGTTCTGAACGTGTGTATATGTGTGTGTGTGTCTGTGTGTAAATGCAGTTCTGAATGTGTGTGTGTGTGTCACCTCCTTCCTCTCTCACAAACAAAGCATTTCCTCCAGTTCCACACTTCCTGTTCTAAAGTTCTGAAAGGGGCGGGGCTGTGTGTCTGACTTCCTGTGTTTCCAGTCTGAGACGCAGAAACAGAGAGGACAATGATTGGTGGCTTTGGCTGGTTAGTTAACAGAGAAAAAGATGATTGGGTGTCTTGGCTGGTTAGTAAACAGAGAGAAAGATGATTGGCTGGATAGTTAAAAGAGAGAAAGGCAATTGGCTGGTTTGTACATAGAGAGAATGGTGATTGGCTGGTTAGTAAACAGAGTGAAAGATGACTGGCAGGTTAGTACACAGAAAGTAGAGCGATTGGCTAGTTTGTACACAGAGAAAAGAGCATTTGGCTGATTTGTACACAGAGAGAATGGTGATTGGCTGATTAGTAAACAGAGCGAAAGGCAATCTATTAGGCAAACACACACACACACACACACACACACACATACACACAGTGTGGACAGGATGTGGACCTCAACTCAACTCAGAATAGCCACCTGGACAGGACATGTCCATCTGTGCATGTGTGTGCGTGTGTGTGTGTGTGTGTTGTTGTTGGGGGGGGGCACAACTGCATACAGTATCAATTGAACAGTAAGAACACTGGTGGAATGCACTTGTTAGGATATACATATTTTTGAGATTGTTTCTAATGTTTCTGTGTGCCTGAGCCCTTCCCCCGTTTCCTGTAGTGATCCTCAGCGCTGGGGCTCTGTCAAATGGCCATGTAAGGGACTGAGGAATGATTCCTCCTACACTTACAAATGTTCAAAGTTCTAACTGGTTCTCTTTATGCAGTTCCACAGATATTAAGGCTCTAACAGGTTCTCCCTGTGCGGTTCTACAGATTTTAAGATTCTAATTGGTCCTCCTTCTGCAGTTCCAAAGGTTCCAAGATTCTAACTAGTCCCTCTGTAGTTCACATGTTGTAAGACTCTAACTGGTTCTCCTTCTGTAGTTCCACAGGTTCTAAGGACATGTGCTGAGTTCATCGAGGAACATGGGATCGTAGATGGAATTTACAGACTCTCTGGAGTTACATCCAACATTCAGAGACTACGGTAAACATCAGACTCATCTCGTTGTGCACTACCCCCCCCCTCCCAATCACCCATCCCCTCTTCCACTCATCCCCCTATTCACTCATCTATTCATCCACTCATCCCCAGTTCCCTTTATCCACTCATCCCCTCATCCTCCTGTCCCCATTTACTCATCTTCCCATCCATTCATCCCTTTATCCCCTCATCTATTCATCCCCTCATCCATCTTATCCATTCATCTATTTATCCCCTCATCCATTCATGTGCATGCGTTTGTGTGTGTGGTGTGTGTGTGCGTGTGTGTGTGTGTTTCCAGGCAGGAGTTTGTGATGGACTCGTGTCCTGACCTGACAAAGGAGATCTACCTGCAGGACATCCACTGTGTTGGGTCCCTGTGTAAACTCTACTTCAGAGAGCTGCCCAACCCGCTGCTCACATACCAGCTCTACAAGAAATTCACTGTGAGTTTGCAGAGTAAACACACACACACTCACACACACATACATATATGCATCCTCACACACAAACACACTTACATACTCCCCTGCACACACACACACTTTCACAAGAAAGCCACTGTGTGGCTGCATCACTTATTACAAGCTTCCATTTCTACACATCAGAGTGTTGTCATGTCGTGAGAGTGTTCATGGGTGCATATCAACCAGCAACTTTCTAAATGAGCTGCAGTGTTTTAAAAAAACATCAGAAATAATAGATAGTTGACTCATGAAGTGGCTTTGGACACAAGCCTTTGCCTCTGTTCTGCTCTGGATGAATGGAAATGTCTCATTGCTGAGACACTAATATGAAGTCACTGCAAGCGTGCATGACGTGTGTCCCACGGCTCAGCCCAAGGAGGACATAGTCAGTGATGTCCTTTAGATAAGGTGATGTGGTCAGGGCAGGTCCACACAATAGAAAGCACTTTGCTCTTGATGACTGAGGATTATGACTTTGTGTGATGATAACTTTACATTACATTTCCATTTAGGCATTTAGCAGACGCTTTTATCCAAAGCAACTTACAAAAGAGGATAACATTCAAGCTACAACACAATGAACTAACAAGCAGTGCATATTGCTAACATAGAATCTGCAAAATTTTAAGTTGAAAGTGCAATAGTGTAACACAGTGTAGAGAAATTAAATTATTAAGTGCTTTCTCAAAGTTTACGCCAGGAGATATTCTTGGAAGAGCTGGGGTCTTCACGAGTTTCTTGAAGGTGGAGAGGGTATCAGTTGATCTGGTAGCACTTGGGAGGTCATTCCACCAGCGCAGAACCAGATATGAGAAGAGTCTGGACCGACCTGCACAAGGCGGTGGCCGTGCTAGAAACGTTCCTTAGAGGAGCGTAGCGGTCGTCGGGTGACATAGGGCTTCAGAAGAGTATTCAAGTAGATGGGAGCAGAGCCATCATTCACCCTGTAGGCCACCATAAGTGCCTTGAATTTAATGCGAGCAGCCAAGGGCAACCAGTGAAGCTCAATGAACAGAGGTGTGATGTGCCCTTTTTGGCTGGTTAAAGACCAGACGTGCAGCTGCATTCTGGATGATCTGTAGTGGTCTCACTGCACAGGCTGGTAGGCCTGATAGGAGGACATTGCAGTAGTCAAGACGAGAGATAACCAGGGTCTGAACCAGGAGCTGGGTTGCATGTTGGGTTAGGTACGGCCTGATCTTCCTTATGTTGAATAGAGAAAAACGGCATGACCGAGCCACAGAGGCAACGTGATCTGCAAAGGTCAGTTGGTCATCGATCATGACACCTAGGTTTCTTGCCACATTGGTGGGAGAAACAGACAGGGAGTCGATCTTGATACTGATGTTGTGATGTATGGCTTGTTTGGCTGGGAGGACCAGCAGTTCAGTTTGCATTTTTTACATATTTCACGTTTAAATGTAGAAGATACTGAGCATAAAAGGAGTGAATGGAGTGTTCGGCACATAATTGTGAGGCACCTGAGTGTGTAGAGTAATTCAGATGTGTGTATTATTTGGTCACGGTGTCATTTTGAAAAATAATAGTTTTGGTTGTAGTTTCGATTTGACGAAAGTGTGAGTGATTTATCTCCAAGTGTTATGTGTTATTGACTTGTGTGTAAAGCTTACAGTGTTCACACACACACACACAAACACACACACACACACACACACACACACACACTAGCATCAGTGTTCTCTGGTTCTCTATGTCTGTAGGACACCATGTCTGTGAAGGGGGAGAGGGAACAGCTTCAGCACATCCAGAGCGTGGTGAAGGAACTTCCTGATGCTCACCTACGGTATCTCACTCCTTTATATCATCTCTTATTCTCTCTCTCCTCTTATTCTCTCACTCTTTTATATCATCTCTCATTCTCTCACTCCTCTTATTCTCTCACTCCTTTATATCATCTCTTATTCTCTCACTCCTTTATATCATCTCTCATTCTCTCTCTCCTCTTATTCTCTCACTCCTTTATATCATCTCTCATTCTCTCTCTCCTCTTTTTCTCTCACTCCTTTATATCATCTCTTATTCTCTCACTCATTCATTCACTCACCCACTCATTCACATATTACAGGGTTTTTCAATCACTAATAAGCATTAACCTATACACACACCTAAGCTATACGATACACCTACATCACACAATTAGCCACTACCACTCTTCACACAGTGAACATGTAGTCAGTCAGAGTATACTGACTTTCAAAATGCTAACAAGTGATGGCATTTCTGAAACTACATTCATTTTCATGTATTTCAAATCCACGACTTCATGGACTACACTGACTTCAAAACCCCGGTTCCATTTACTTACAGTAACCACCAGTAATATTTGCGTGAGTGTTTACAATGATTATTGTGCTGTTTCACTCTGTATGCAGTCAGTGAATGCATTTCTACAATGCTTACATTTTCTTTACATACAGGATCAGCCCAACACCAAAATTATGTATCTTTTGTGTCTTTTTTGCAAATGCTTACACATAGTGTGCCAGCTGTCCAAAACCTTAAATACAGTACAAAACCCTTAGTTCAGCAATAACAGACTCACTCACATACTGACTCATTCATGCACTCACTCACATATTGACTCATTCATGCACTCACTCATGTATTGACTCATTCATGCACTCGCTCACGTATTGACTCATTCATGCACTCACTCACGTATTGACTCATGCACTCACTCACGTATTGACTCATTCATGCACTCACTCACGCATTGACTCATTAAGGCACTCACTCACGTATTGACTCATGCACTCACTCACGCATTGACCCATTCATGCACTCACTCATGCATTGACTCATTCATGCACTCACTCACGTATTTCATGCACTCACTCACGTATTGACTCATTCATGCACTCACTCACGCATTGACTCATTCATGCACTCACTCACGTATTGACTCATGCACTCACTCACGTATTGACTCATGCACTCACTCAAGCATTGACTCATTCATGCACTCACTCACGTATTGACTCATGCACTCACTCACGTATTGACTCATTCATGCACTCACTCACGCATTGACTCATTCATGCACTCACTCACGTATTGACTCATGCACTCACTCACGTATTGACTCATTCATGCACTCACTCACGCATTGACTCATTCATGCACTCACTCACATATTGACTCATGCACTCACTCACGTATTGACTCATGCACTCACTCAAGCATTGACTCATTCATGCACTCACTCACGTATTGACTCATGCACTCACTCACGTATTGACTCATTCATGCACTCACTCACGCATTGACTCATTCATGCACTCACTTACGTATTGACGCACTCATGCACTCACTCACATATTGACGCACTCATTCGTTTACTCACTGACATATTACAGTTTTTTTCAATGCATCTGCAACAATTCCTGAAGAATTTTTAGGAAAAATTTTCTTATCTAACAAAATGACTGCCTCATTTTTGCACACATCAATGTTCTTATCTAACACATCAATGGAAACACTCACACAAATAAAGTTGGTAAAGTAAATAGAAAGTTTCCGTCAACTGAAAAGTAAATGGAATCAGTGTAGAAATACATTTGAAATACATGGAAATTAATATATTTTCAGAAAAGCCATGACTTGTTAGTATTTTGAAAGTTAGTGTACTACGACTGACTTGTCTGTGTTTTGGTGGTGTTAGTGTGCATAGAAAGAGGTTTTTAGCATTTTGAAAATTTACTGCTTTGTTAACAAAATGTGCTTTTGATAAGAGACGTTTGGCTAATTGTGTGATACAGGCGTTTTGCTGTGTTATCTGAGATATTAATCTTATATCCATTTGTCCCTCTACAAACACACAATATGCGCACACACACACACAGGACTCTGGAGTACCTCAGCAGGCACCTGTCCTACCTGGCCACCCTGAGCCACCAGACAAACATGCACGCCCGCAACCTGGCCCTGGTGTGGGCCCCTAACCTGCTCAGGTGAGTCCCCCTCCCCCTCCACTTCCCCTAACCCACTCAGGTGAGTCCCCCTCCCCCTCCACTTCCCCTAACCCACTCAGGTGAGAACCCCTCCACTAAAGCTTGGTTTATGGTTCTGCATCAACTTGACGCTAAGTGCATGTCATTGCCTTGATGCCATCATAGACCTTTCGAAGTTCTGCGTTGAGTATGTTCACATTCGTGTAGCACACTTCTGACTGCTTGGAGTGGCACTAGTCTAGCCCTCGGCCATATACAGTCGAGTCTACCTAATACCTTTGTCATGCTTTCATTTTGTTAACATTACTGGTAAAGAGACACTTTATATTTCAACAACCTCGTTATTGTAGCAAAATAAATATCAGAACAATTCCCAAGGTTTCTCAGCAGTCAGTTTATGTTCTGTTAACAAGCGAACTTCTCATGACAATGTGCTGCTGACGAAGTGCTGATTTTAAAACATTATTAAAAGATCTGCAACCCAGAAATCCTGCCACTGAATCCAAAACTATGTCTGATATTCTTTACAAAGCTTACACAGTGGACTAGCAAGTTGCTAAAGGTACTGAAGATGGGGTACTGAAACGCACTGCAAACAAAACAAAGCGAGTGTACAAAGTCAGCCAAGCAGTTCAAAAATGTTGCTCGTCAGGTGCTGCAGAGGCTCTGTGGTGTGGCTGCGTCAGTTCGATGCAGAACCATAAACTGTGCTTAACCTGCTCATCTGTCCTGCTCATCTGTCCTCCTGCATGGACAACTTGTCCTCTCTTTCTGTGTCACCATACAGCGCTAGTCACACTCTAAATACCTTTCCTCTCCTCTCCACCCCCCCATCTGTCTTTCTTTGCCCTCTTCTCTCTACTCTCCATCTCTCTATTTCTCTCTCTCTCCATCCCCTCATACCTCTCTCCCTGCTGTGTAGGTCTAAAGACATGGAGCACGGAGCCTCATCTTGCTCGGGCGACTCTGCCTTCCTTGAGGTGCGGGTGCAGCAGAGTGTGGTTGAGTTCATCCTCAAGCACACGGACCAGATCTTCAGCCCCAGCAGTGAGGAGTGGAGCCCCAGTAGAGAGGGTAAGGATATAGGAGCCACTCAACTCACTCCTGAGGCTAGGGGCCACTCAACTCACTCCTGAGGCTAGGGGCCATTTTAATCACTCCTGAGGCTAGGGGCCACTCAACTCACTCCTGAGGTTAGGGGCCACTCAACTCACTCCTGAGGCTAGGGGCCACTCAATACACTGAGCCCCAGTAGAGAGGGTAAGGATATAGGAGCCACTCAACTCACTCCTGAGGCTAGGGGCCACTCAACTCACTCCTGAGGCTAGGGGCCACTTTAATCACTCCTGAGGCAAGGGGCCACTTTAATCACCCCTGAGGCTAGGGGCCACTCAACTCACTCCTGAGGCTAGGGGCCATTCAATACACTCCTGAGGCAAAGGGCCACTCAACTCACTCCTGAGGCTAGGGGCCACTTTAATCACCCCTGAGGCTAGGGGCCACTCAACTCACTCCTGAGGCAAGGGGGCACTCAATACACTCCTGAGGCTAGGGGCCACTCAATACACTCCTGAGGCAAGGGGCCACTCAATACACTCCTGAGGCTAGGGGCCACTTTAATCACTCCTGAGGCAAGGGGCCACTCAATACACTCCTGAGGCTAGGGGCCACTTTAATCACCCCTGAGGCTAGGGGCCACTCAATACACTCCTGAAGCTAGGGGCTACTCAAATCACCCCTGAGGCAAGGGGCCACTCAACACACTCCTGAGGCTAGGGGCCACTTTAATCACCCCTGAGGCTAGGGGCCACTCAATTCACCCCTGAGGTAAGGGGCCACTCAATACACTCCTGAGGCAAGGGGCCACTCAACTCACCCCTGAGGCAAGGGGCCACTTTAATCACTCCTGAGACAAGGGGCCACTCAATACACTCCTGAGGCTAGGGGCCACTCAACTCACTCCTGAGGCTAGGGGCCACTCATCTCACTCCTGAGGCAAGGGGCCACTCAATACACTGAGCCCCAGTAGAGAGGGTAAGGATATAGGAGCCACTCAACTCACTCCTGAGGCTAGGTGCCACTCAACTCACTCCTGAGGCTAGGGGCCACTTTAATCACTCCTGAGGCAAGGGGCCACTCAATACACTCCTGAGGCTAGGGGCCACTTTAATCACTCCTAAGGCTAGGGGCCACTTTAATCACCCCTGAGGCTAGGGGCCACTCAACTCACTCCTGAGGCTAGGGGCCATTCAATACACTCCTGAGGCAAAGGGCCACTCAACTCACTCCTGAGGCTAGGGGCCACTTTAATCACCCCTGAGGCTAGGGGCCACACAACTCACTCCTGCGGCTAGGGGCCACTCAATACACTCCTGAGGCAAGGGGGCACTCAATACACTCCTGAGGCTAGGGGCCACTCAAATCACCCCTGAGGCAAGGGGCCACTCAATACACTCCTGAGGCTAGGGGCCACTTTAATCACCCCTGAGGCAAGGGGCCACTCAATACACTCCTGAGGCTAGGGGCTACTCAAATCACCCCTGAGGCAAGGGGCCACTCAACACACTCCTGAGGCTAGGGGCCACTTTAATCACCCCTGAGGCTAGGGGCCACTCAACTCACCCCTGAGGTAAGGGGCCACTCAATACACTCCTGAGGCAAGGGGCCACTCAACTCACCCCTGAGGCAAGGGGCCACTTTAATCACTCCTGAGGCAAGGGGCAACTCAATACACTCCTGAGGCTAAGGGCCACTCAAATCACCCCTGAGGCATGGGGCCACTCAACACACTCCTGAGGCTAGGGGCCACTTTAATCACCCCTGAGGCTAGGGGCCTCTCAAATCACCTCTGAGGCAAGGGGCCACTCAACACACTCCTGAGGTTAGGGGCCACTTTAATCACCCCTGAGGCTAGGGGCCACTCAACTCACTCCTGAGGCTAGGGGCCACTCAACTCACTCCTGAAGCAAGGGGTCACTCAATACACTCCTGAGGCTAGTGGCCACTCAAATCACCCCTGAGGCAAGGGGCCACTCAACACACTCTTGAGGCTAGGGGCCACTTTAATCACCCCTGAGGCTAGGGGCCACTCAACTCACCCCTGAGGCAAGGGGCCACTCAATACACTCCTGAGGCTAGGGGCCACTTTAATCACCCCTGTGGTTGGGGACCACTGACAGTGTGGGCTACTAGCATTGGGATAGACATGAAGAGGTGGAGCACTGGGGTGGATGTGTGGAGGTGGAGCACTGGGGTAGATGTGTAGAGGTGGAGCACAGGGGTGGATGTGTAGAGGTGGAGCATTGGGTGGATGTGTAGAGGTGGAGCATTGGGGTGGATGCAGAACCTTATTGTGCCACTCTTTCTGTGTTCTATGCCTAGCGACTGTACCTACGGTGGCGGAGAAGTACGCCACACTTCCTTCTCCATCCTTCGCTACTTCCTGTGGCGCCCTGAAGCTCATGTCGCTGGAGGAGGCACAAGCACGGTCGCTAGGTGCCAACCACCCTGCCCGGCAACGGGAGAACAGCCTCCCAGACACAAGAACTGCTGCTACACTCTACCACACCGTCATCGACCTGAATGACAGCAAGTATGTAGAGCAGTAAACATGACGGCACAGAGATCCGGTCTTGCCACTTCAATCATATATCATACAAGACACCCTCCTCCACCAGCACCCCCACCACAGACACACATACACACACAAACACTCACTCTGTGTGTGTTTCTCTCTCTTCCCCCCTCAGACGCAAACTCTCCAGTAAACCATCAAAGCGCTGGAAGTCGATCTTTGGTCTGGGTCGCTCTGCCAAGCTCAGTCGTAATGGGAGTGTGCTCGTGAGAGCCCAGGACAGCGGTATACACACACACTCATACAGACACACACACACACACTGCCTCTCTACTTAGATGAAATGCTGACTAATATACAGTCATCTATTTTAGCATTCATTCATTCAGTCAGCTACGCACACATACACACACACACTCACACACAGAGACACACACACGCACACACACACTCACACACACAGGCGCACACACACACACACACACAGATCATTTTATTCTCCCCTTCATTCCTCTACAGAGAAAGTGGCTATCCGACCATCCAAGAGTATGGACTCCATCTGCTCCTTGTCCACAGGTAAGTTTTCTCCAGCTCTCCCTCTCTCCTCATCCCTTTCTCTTTCTCCATCTTTCATTCTCCATTCCCATCTCTCTCTCTTCCTCCATCTCTCTCTTTTTCATCTCTCTTTCTCTTTATCTCTCGCATTCTGCATTCCCTCTCTCCCTCCGATGTTTGATCACTACTAAACACACTTTTGACTGCTCCTAACAATAGGTACTTTTGATGGCTCACAGTAGACATGGACTTTTACTACAGAACCCTACTCAAGTTACCAGCAATTCCCAACAACTTTCTAAAGATGAAGTGAAAGCAAGCTGTACACGGGCATGACTCAAACCTGCATCTGAAATCCAAATTATGTTGGTAGCTGGGTTTGTCAGTTTGACTTTCAGTGAGCCATAGGCATCCAAGTGGCTATTTTTCAAACACTAAGAAGGCTCGACTTGCATGACACTTGTCCCAGCATATGAACTCCAGCTTGAGAACATTGTGGGTTTTTTGCTTTCAGATGCAACCCATGCAACCAAAATGCCAAACATAAATGAGAATATGATCAAAATATGATCTACACCAAGTTTGACCTCAGCTTTTGAACTTGTTTTCCCTGGCAACAGATGACAACATGCCGTCTTCAGGTAACAGTGTAGGCAGTGGTTCGGGGGGAGGAGCCTGTAATGGTCTGCCAATCAAATCTCGTACCCTTGGCTCAGAAGCAGATTTCAGCCTATCAGATGAGAACCTGAAGGTGTGGGGCTTCAGTCCCAAAAGCCCAAAGAAAAGTGTGTCATCAACTGGAACTTCCTTGAGCAACGCCGCCCCCTCGGCAACAGGACCAGCATCAGCCACCTCACAGAAGGCCCTGCCAGAGCAGCTCAAGGTATATGAGACTGTGCGTGTGTGTGTCTGTGTGTGTGTGCACTCTCACCTGCAGAAGCTGAAAAGAGGCCTTATATATCTTCTGTGGCCTGTACAAAGATGTCTTTATGGGAGGGTTCATGTTAGTGTTTTTTTAGTTAGTATCACGAACAAGCATTAAGCTATATTTCAAATACTTTTTCCAAACTCTTAACACAGCGAAACACCTACATCACACAATTAGCCAAACAATTTTCTTATCAAAATCTGCAAAGAAAGGTTTTGTTAACAAAACACAGACAATCTCTCTTAAAATCAAATAATTCTACCAAACACTAGCATGTGTTTTCTTTACACAGTGAACATGTAGTCACTCAGAGGATACTGACTTTCTAAATGCTAACAAGTGATTGCATTTCTGAAACTACATTAATTTTCATGTATTTTAAATCCACAACTTTATGGACGACATTGATTTCAAAACCCCAGTTTCACTTACTTTCACTCACTTTCACTTACAATAACCACCAATTGTATTTGTGTGAGTGTTTACAGTGATGTGTGCAATTTCTAAATGAACATAATGAATGTTCCATAGAATTCCTCAAGAATTGTTGCAGATGCACAGGCAGCTCCCAGCAGCTAACATGCTTTTACCCAATCTGTATACAACAAAACATCAGTCTGGTGTCAACACCTGTCAGCCTATCCAACTGCAATTGAAATTGGTGGAGATTTTCCTCCCAATTATCTGTTCAGTGTTCATTCAAGAAGGATCATCTACGGAACTGTCATTGCCTAACTAAGGGTTTTGTAAGGTTTTGGACATTAGATTTCCATTTCTGGCACGCTGTGTTTAAGCACTTGCAAATAAGTCATATAAGATACATCATTTTGGTGTTGGGTGATCTTGTATGTAAAGAAAATGTAAACATTATAGAAATGCCTTAGACTGCATATAGTGTGAAAAGAGCAAGAACTGTGTCGACTGTATGGCCCGAACAGGCAGATGGTGTGCAAATTCTATTTAGAGTTTTGAAAATGAGGCTGATGATTGAACAAAAGCTTGTTAGCGATTGTTAGTAAAAAAACTGTAATGTAATTTCAAGCACAGCCTCTTTCCAGAGGTGAGGTTCCTGTTTTGATTGGCTCAAGCAGACTAAAAGGTGCTGAATGTTTTTCTCTAGGTTTTCAAAGGGGATGAATCTTCTGGTCCCTTTCGGCCAACTTCTCCCAAAAACCGACGAATGCTCTTCTCAAGCTCGTCCCATCATGCTTCTGGGGGAGGGACTGTTGTTGGCTCCGCCCCTCATCTCTCTTTCTTCCCGTTAGAGTCCCCCTCCTTGTCACCACGGCACCAACGGAAAGCTCTAAACATCTCTGAGCCATTCGCTGTCTCTGTGCCGCTGAGGGTGTCTGCTGTGATCAGTGCAAATAGCACACCCTGCAGGCCTGGAGGAGCTACTGCACCTGCTTTGAACCCAACCCAGAGTCTTAGCAAAGCTGCCAAAGCCCCCTGCTCCACTGAGCCAGCCTACACAGGGGGGCACAAAACACCTGACATCAGCTCCAACTCCAGTCCCTTCCCCAGTGAGGAGGCCACCAGGGGTCTAAAACCGCAGCCAAACACCAGCAAGATGGCCACCAGCTGTGCCGCAGCGCAGGACACAGCAGTGGATTCCTGCCCTATCGGTGCCATACAGGAAGAGAGGGCCGAGCAGCATGGCAGGGTGACTGGATGCCAGCCAATGGAATGCCTCCTGCCTGGACTGGAGGACATTCTATCTGACATGGCGGCCACACCTGCTCAGAACCTCAGTCCAGGTCATGTGACCCCCAAGTACACCTCTAAGATTCCAAGTGAAGGTGTCACCCCAGAACTATCTGGCACTCCCAATGAGAAACTTAATGCCCTTAAAGACCCTGAGCCATCTATACCTGGGGCATCTTCACCAGGTTCATCTGCACTTGCTCCATGTACACCTGGGCCTTCTACCCCAGCTCCATCTTCACCTGGGGCATCTACATCTGGTCCATCTACGCATGATCCATGTACACCTGCTCCATGTGCACCTGGGCCATCATCAAGTGCTCCATGTACAACTGGTCCATCTACACCTGCTCCATCTACAGCAGGTTCATCCACACCTGGGCCATTTACACCTGCTCCATCTACAGGAGGTTCATCCACACCTGGGCCATCTATACCTGCTCCATCTACAGCAGGTTCATCCACACCTGGGCCATCTACACCTGCTCCATCTACAGCAGGTTCATCCACACCTGGGCCATCTACACCTGCTCCATGTACATCTGGTCCATCTACTCCTGTTCCCTCTTCACCTGGGCCATTTACACCTGGGACATCTCCACCTGCAGTTGGACCTGGAGCAGCATATTCACAAATCCCAACCCCGAAAGCTGATGTTGCCTCAGAGACACATCCTAACCACCCCCCAGCTATAGAGACTAAACACACTCCATTGCCCCAACCACACCAAAGCCAACACCCAGCTCCTCCATCTCAAGCTGATGACATCACAAAAGGAAAAGAATGCATAACAGAATCATCAGTGCTGCTGCCAAACTCAGGCTCCTCTGAGAGTGCACAGCTGGTAGATGTCCGTGACAGTGACAGTCTGCAGAATTTACATGGACATGGAAACACAAACCAGATGGCAGCCAAAGCAGGAGTCCAAAGCCAGACACTGGAGGGTAAGCAATACTTAACCACTCTTACCTTGTAAATGTGGTTAGATTAGAAAAGACTACAGATGAGGGAAGCATTATGCCTTTAGCCCTGACTAGATTCATTAGATTATTAAACACACAAATCTATGTAAGAACAATCAACAAACAAATAAATACATATATTCAATGTTTTTTATTGCATGGTTTCACACAACTGAAATGATAAAAAATGGAAATGTAGAAAATGGATTGCATGTCTAACTGTGTTGTTGCCCATCTATTTATCCAGGCTCCATGTTGACAGTGTGGCCTGAAGATGAACTCCGTATCATGGAGAACATTCCAGAAGAAGCTTTGGCTCCAGTTCAAGCTCCCTGCCCAAGTGCTGAATCTCTGGACACCGCCTCCACTTACACAGAGAAATCCGCTCAGATACCATCAGGGGAGGTGACACACCAAGGCCCTATACTTGCAGCGTTTGACCCTGCTCTGTCACATCTGAGTGCCCTCAGGGAAACAGACATTCTCAGTGACCTTGAGGATGCACTAACCTCCACAACCAATCAAACAGGCCTCCATGCATCAACAAAGCAGCCTCAAAAGGAGACGGTTTCAGAGGGGTCTGCAATGCCACAGCAGACTTCACATGAGGCAAGTGAAAAAACTATAGACTCAAGTGCAGGTAGAAATGATGTGACAACTCAACAAATAGTCCCAGCAGTAGACAATGCCCTTGGTGGTGTAAGTACTCAGGCTCCTGGAAAGATGCCACTGGATGACACCTCTCAGGAGGTAACGGAGGAGAGGAAGGCGGGGGTCCGCAGGGCCGGTCCAAACCGTGTGGGGAAAGAAAGGAGGAAGAAAGGAAGAGAGAGAGAGAAAGGGCTTGATCAGGTGGAGCCTTGGGATGACTTGCTCCACACGCAGTGGGTGACCAGTCCGCTGCATACTCCAACCATTGAGGAACTTTTCACAGATTCAGCCAACCAGAACAAAATGAGGGTTTGCCGGGCAACTGTCTCTCAGATACATCCTGACACAGGGGAGAATTCACAAGAGAAGTTTCTAGAACCTTCACCTAAGACTACTGGTATTTCCCACAGGAGCCAGGCAGTTGCCTCCCGGAGAAATTCATCACCCATCATCACATCTGGCCAATTAGAGGGCAGAGCTGAAAACTCCCTGAATCCCCCGCTGCAGTGGGCACCCAAACTTCCCGCCTCAACTGCTCCTGTTGCCAGGCGGTTCCACCGCCAAGCATCACATGACTCCTGCCTCTCCCCCTTGGCTCCTCTTCAGCCCTGCCTTTTGGAGCAGAGGGGTGGAATCCCCAGGTCCTCCAGTTCCTCACATGCTCCCTCACGCCGCCATCGTCCTTGTTCTCTTGACCTTGACCGCGACCTTGACCTTGTCTTTGACCTCCATGGCAACCTTTCATCCTGCCACAGAGTCATCAGAGACATTTCCAACCAGCCAATAACTCAGCAGAACATTCTGGATCTTTCCACAATGAAAAGCCGAGGGAACCTACCTGAACACCGAGATCATGGCAGTGCTCCCTGGCGAAGCAGCAAAGGTAATGCAATGCTACCATGTGCTGACTAGTGTTCTGTGTTTCTGAGGGTGTCAGTGCTGACTAGTGTTCTGCGAATCTGAAGGTGTCAGTGCTGACTAGTGTTCCTTGTTTCTGAGGGTGTCAGTGCTGACTAGTGTTCTGTGTTTCTGAGGGTATCCATGCTGACTAGTGTTCTGCGAATCTGAAGGTGTCAGTGCTGACTAGTGTTCTGTGTTTCTCAAGGTTGCAGTGCTGACTTCTCAGAGGAGCTGGAGCTGTTCCTCGGCAACCCTCGTGCCCCAGCCAGACGCAACTCAGCTCCGCCTCCAATGGGTGTGGCCTCTGTGCGTGCACCACTCACTATTCGGACCATCCAGGCAAAAGCTGTCCCAGTGATCCCGCCCAAAGTCCAGTACAGCTCCATGCCCGTAAGCAACTTCCATCATTTGTAGAAAAGATATGGCGTATTAGCCCGAATATAAGATGATATTTTTGTCCTGTCGTCTTGTATTCACAAATTAGGCAAAAATAGTGAAAAAAATATAGAGGGCACCAAAAACATTTTTTCGTGTTAAATGAACCGGCAGCATCTCATTAGGCTACAACTGCCATACACAATAGAGAGGTAACAGATTCTCTTGAACAAATTCAAAATTAGCCTCAAGTGGTGTGAAAGAATCACTGAGTTTACATGCACTTCAGTATCTCTTGACCCGGTGTTGATAATCACTGAGTTTACATGCACTTCAGTATCTCTTGACCCGGTGTTGATAATTACTGAGTTTACATGCACTTCAGTATCTCTTGACCCGGTGTTGATAATGGGATACGGTGTTTAAATGGCGGCACTTCATATCTGGGCATATTCGGGATACAGAAGTCTCCGATGCAGCAAGGTAGACTGTCTCTGCGTGACTGGGCATATTCGGGATAGAGTCTCCGATGCAGCAAGGTAGACTGTCTCTGCGTGACTGGGCATATCCGGGATACAGAGTCTCCGATGCAGCAAGGTAGACTGTCTCTGCGTGACTGGGCATATTCGGGATACAGAGTCTCCGATGCAGCAAGGTAGACTGTCTCTGCGTGACTGGGCATATTCAGGATACAGAAGTCTCCGATGCAGCAAGGTAGACTGTCTCTGCGTGACTGAAAGTCTTTGCAGCAGAGTTTTTGCAGCAGTAGTCTATGATCAAACTAAGGAAAACTCACTCATACAGATTGGCAATGCTGAGCAAACATCTGCCACTGTTGCAAACAGTACCGTTAAGTTTGAGTGTCTCACAGTCGGGGCCATCTCCCCCCTTTGACACACAAGGCTGTGCCACTATGCAGTCCTCTATGGGTAATGCATATGGTTTCCTGCCTGGTAGATAGCCTACAGTGCACTCATGCTTTAATTTATAGTAATGAAGTTCCAAATGTTTGCTTTTAAAATGTTTTCCAATAAGTTTTCACCAGCATTTTCAATAAAATAATTTACTATGTAAGGCAAATTTTTTTTCCAAAAACGAGTCTGGAAAAGGGGATTGTCTCAAATTCAGGATCGTCTTATATTTGGGTCAATACGGTAATTGTCAAAAAGTCAAAGAGGTAGATTAATGAGGTTTGAACAGTTATACAAATGCAGTCTGTGCAGCGCAACTTTTACATACAATAAACTCTCCTCTGGTCACAGGCTTCAGCCTCTGCAGATCTGAAGAAGCTTCCAGAGGATCCAAAGAAGCTTCCAGAGGATCGTAAGAAAAGTCCAGAAGATCAGAAAAAAGTCGACGGTAAGAAAGTTCAAGAGGATTGTAAGAGGAGTCCAGAGGATTGGAGAGATTCCAAGACAATCGAGGAAAAGCCATCAGGAGGCATTACCATAGCAACCCCTGACATTTCTCCTTCCCCATTCTCCCGTGCCAAGGAGGAACGAGAGAACTGTGAGCCTGTTCCACGGGTTACCCCATTACCAATGGCAACGGCGACCATTCCGGGTTCCTCCCCCTCAGCTGACCCCCTGGTGCTCCGGAGGAAGAACTCCCCCTGCGCTGAGCCCAGCTACCCCGATCAGATGCACCCCCCTCCACCAGCCTCCGCTCTGCTCCGCCAGCGTCCCTCCTTCCGAAACCGCCCCCGACCCCAGAGTCTGGTGCTCTTCAGTCCCCCTTTTCCCATTATGGACCCCCCAAGCGCCCCCACAGCCGCCTCCTCAGGGTCCCAGTGCCCCTTCCCTGACCGGCCGGATCGTCCTGAGCGACCCCACACTAGGGCTTCAGCAGGGCTGGGCAGAGCTGCCAGCTTCTGGGACAAACCTTCTCACCGCCAGGAGGAGACCAGATCCCGCCGGGACAGGCCAGGCGGCCAGGCCTCCTCCCAGGACGTGTCCTCCAAAGAACACATGGAGAACTTTAAGGGCTCCGAAAGTGGGGTGGTGCTAAGAGGTAGTTCTGCAGGGTGCGGCAAGATGACCCTGCCCAAGAGCGGCCAACGGCTAGAGACGTCACCGGGCAGCTGCTTCTATCAGCCACAGAGACGCTCCATGGTGCTGGACAACCGCAGCAGCCGGCAGATCGAGTAAAGGCAATGCAGACAGCTTATATATGAACCAGCAATGCAAATAGGTTATATATGAAGACTCACTTAAGGTGATGCAGACAGGTTATATATATGGACAGAGTTAAGGTAATGCAGACAGGTTATATATATATACAGTATATGTATGAAGACTGACTTAAGGCAAAGCAGACAGGTTATGTAAATGAATCAGACTAAGTAAAGACGAGGCAGACAGGTTATGTAAATGAATCAGACTAAGTAAAGACGAGGCAGACAGGTTATGTATGGCACTGAGCGAATGGTAAGGCAGATCTGATTAATGTCAATCACATCTACTACTTTTTGATACACACAAGTTTGCATTCTGTTTGAATCACAAGAGTTTTCTAGGTGAAGACCACAGGACCTTTAACAGACTCATTAGGTGCAGGTGGTACCTGGTGGGGGCCTGGAATGACCTCTGACCTTTGACCAGGGCAGCAGCCTTCAGGACAAACACCATCCCCTCACACATTGAATCCTCCCTACTGACCAGCTAAGACATCTAAAGCAGCATTATAGCTTATTAAAGCAACCATATGGCTCCATTAAGTATTGAAGCTTTCTGACATCTGAAGGAGCATTATGGCTCTATAACGTATTGAAGCCCTCAGACGCCTTAGATCTGATATCTAAAGCAGTACACCTTGTGGTTCCATAAAGTATTGAAGCTTTCAGACGCCTTAGATCTGATATCTTGTGGTTCCATAAAGTATTGAAGCCTTCAGACACCTTAGATCTGATATCTAAAGCAGTACACCTTGTGGTTCCATAAAGTATTGAAGCTTTCAGATGCCTTAGATCTGATATCTTGTGGTTCCATAAAGTATTGAAGCTTTCAGACGCCTTAGATCTGATATCTTGTGGTTCCATAAAGTATTGAAGCTTTCAGACGCCTTAGATCTGATATCTTGTGGTTCCATAAAGTATTGATTTTCTTTAATCAAGTATTGATTTTCTGGCCCTCTGTGACCTCAGCGTTAGCATTCTCAGAGACTGATGTTCTGATCTAGTCTGTCATCAAGAACCAGGCATTTGTTCTCATCATACTTCAACGCCCAATGGCCTGATAGGTTGGAACCGGCCTGGGCAGCTGGAACATTCTGAAGGATAAGTTAGTGGGATGTCAGGTGATTTTCTGAGAACGACACCAGTCAGGTAGCCCTCCTCCCCTCCTCACAGAGCTCATCTCAGCACAGGCTTCACAGACTGGAATATGCAATATGAATACTATTTATATGAATGGATGGATGTGTGTGTGTGTATGTGTGTATGTACTGTGCTGTGTGTATGGATGTGTGTTTGTATGTATGTCTATTTGCTCCAGATGTTTGCTGGTTACAGGGGCAGAGGCACTTTACAGAGGACTTCAAATCCAAACCGCAGAAACGCAGACATTGAGCTGAAATGGGGGGGATAAGACCCTGACTGGATTCATTTGGGCAGAAATGGAATTGGGGAACAGAAACAGAGAGAGAGAGAGAGAGAGAGGGAGAGAGGAATGGATAATAGAATGTGTGTAAACAGAAACAGGATGTTGTGTTCCAGAGGAATGGTCTTCGGCATTCATATATTACCCACTACACACAGTCACATACACGAAGCACACTACACACACAGCAGTATACACAAAACACACTCCATACTACATAGACAAAATGAAGCAACACAACAACTGGGGGGTGTTGTTAGGCACGGCGTGAAGCTGAAGCCACACAAATTACACATATAGTTCCTTTGTGGAAGTGGTTGCCAGGCAACACTAAATGCCAGAATGTTGAGATAGACGGAGTAATATGGAAGAGGCAACCTGTACCTGTAGCCAATCACAAACAAAGAACCAAATAAGCAGTTTTAGAACACACTACACACACAAAACACCCTACATACTACATACACAAAATACACCAAACAATCCCCTAAACCTGCTGTAGTTGTAGCAAACTTCTTCTCCATGCTACTGAATTATGTTACTCTTAAGCATCCCAGTCTGCTACTGACTACGTGCTTGTCGGAAGAGAGAGCATGTGTGTGTGTGTGAGAGAGAGAGAGAGAGAGAGAAGGAAAGTTTCATTTCAACTCCTCAAGGCCTTCATATTTGTGATGAGGCCACCAGCAGAGGGCAGTAGGAGGCCTCATATCTGTGAGGAGGCCACCAGCAGGGGGCAGTGTGGAGGTGACTGAAGCTCACTCCACTGTGGGAGGGAGGGGGGTCAATACTGTGCGATTCTGACAGGGCTGTGTGGATTCTGTAGGGTTTAAATACACTGGAAGCTTGAATCAGTGGTTCTGGTGCGGGGGTAGTGGATACACATGGACACTCATAATGAGCCACAGTGGGGTGGACTGGTCCAAGTGGCCAAACTCTATCTCTATGGGAGAGCACCCAGAACATTAAAGTGATTTATCTAATTGTCTAGGAAATGCCTGACAAGTTTAAGGGCAGTGAGATTTGCCAGCGAAGCATATGGTCAGTCTTTGGCTCAATAACAGCCAAACAATAACAATACCACAACATACTGTAATTAGCTGACACACACACACACACACAAATCCAGGTCACTGTACCAACTGACACTAGCCGCTCACTCTCACTTCTTACTTCTTTACTGTTTCAGTTCTGTCTATATGTCTGGACTGGAACACGTCTGGTCACCAGTGGGAATACTGTGAGCAGGCATTTGGACTATTTCACATGTACAGCTGTGTACAAAATTAGATTTGAAGTATAAACTCCCTTTTGATTTTCCCCTTGAATTATAATGACTACAAGATTGATTTACACTTTATTCTCTTCGCTTTTTAAATGTATGGATGCATATTTCCTGTCCTTACCTCAATGATGAAACTGGACAAATGTCTCATTCAGCAGATTTTACACGTGTTCGTATTTGCTGTATTTCAATTCTCTTTGGCAGTGTAGCAGTGCTTAGGAGAGCCTGGTGTTTGAAGCCAAGCAAAGATGATTATTCTTAACTGGAAAGCCATAACTGACTAAAGAAAACTGCCATTTTAATCTTTTAAACGTCTATCAACTTATAACTGTTGTCACTTTTCTACAAGTGGCTAATGTTGGTGTTAATAAATCTGTTTAATAAATAAATCCATGTATGCAAAACACTTCATTTCTACTTCAATCCTATTCCCTCTCCCACTCCCATCTGCAACACTAAATGCCTTCAGAAAAGAGGCTTGGGCAGACCACCACAGGCAAGCAGTGTGGTGAACATGGGCTAAATTGAAAATCAATCAAAATACACTGTGACCACAGCAAGCTTTATACAGTGTGAAAGTTTGGGGGCTCTTGTATATGAATATTTGAACTTAATATAATCTGTGCTCTTTTGATCCTGTGAAGGAAGGCTGGTCCCTGCCTTTAGCCCAGTCGCTTTTCAGTGATTTCACATAGTAATCCTAAACATCATACATGAAAGTGCACACTGCAGGCAGAGGTGCAGTCACTCATCTTGGGTTTGTGCAAATATGGATTTTTGCTGGAGCCAAGTAACAAAACTATCAACATTCTGCATTTTAATTTAAACCTTGCCCTTTTGTAGGCCTACGATGGTCTCTCTATCCTTACAAATTGACGAAAAGCAGAACATTTATTGAAAGGACAAATAAAACAAAACTTTCAAAATGCAACAAGCACATACAATGCACTTCTACCCATAATATCCAACAGGGATATGAACAGTTGGGGCTTTATTGCCATAACTGCTGCACAAATGATGAACGATCTTTGGCACAACTACTGCGCAGGGATTCGTGTTGTGGAAAAATTAATTATTTTATTATCTATTTATTAACTATTTCAGTTATTTCAAACTGCCTTTTTTATTCAGATGCCTTGGACTCCTCATGCTCCCTGATCTTCCTCTGCACCTGCAGGGTAAAACAGGGATCACAGCAACGAGACCAGCATTCAGCTCTCTGCCACCTGTCAGTCAGTTAGTCACACAGACAGACAGACACATCACAGATAAACTGCAAACATCAGCTAACAGGCAGACAGATACTGTAGATGAAGGGACAGACAGACAGACGGACAGATGGGCAAAGACAGACAGACAGACAGACAGGTGGGCAGACAGAACTGCTAATGATGAAATGATGGGTAAGTGAAAGGTTGTAAAGCATCATTACTAGTTCCAGCAGGCAAGTGAGAGGTTCTAAAATATCATTACCGGTTCTAGCTGGTAAATGAGAGGTTCTAAAGCATCATTACCAGTTCTAGCAGGTACATGAGAAGTTCTAAAGCATCATTACTTGTTCCAGCTGGTTCTAAAGCATCATTACCTGTTCCAGCTGGTACGTGAGAAGTTCTAAAGCATCATCACCTGTTCTAGCATTGACTGCAGCGGATCTGTGGGCCGGTGAAACACCAGGTTCTCAGCTATCTCCTATCACCATGGAGACAGACCCATCACACAATAACCTGTTTGCTAATAAAACATAGTGTGTGTGTGTGTGTGTGTGCATATTTGTGTGTTTACCTGAAACATCTGTAATATGTTGTGCTTCTCAATGTATCTGACAGCTCTCTCGTAGGGGTCAGTAAAGGCAGCACTGAGGAGAACTGCTGGGCCATCATCTGCTTTGCCTAAAGCATCTGGCTCTGTGATAAGAACCTTGTCAGAGTTTGACATGGCTGAGACCTGAAACAACCCAATCACAAACCTAAGGCAAGTTGGGGGACAATTCAATAAAAAAACAGCAAAATCAGAGCCTGGTCATTCCCATTCTGCATAGACAACCTGGTCCTACAGACCAGTGACATTCTGCATAGACAACCTGGTCCTACATACCAGTGACATTCTGCATTGGGTGGAATTACCAGGTCAATTGACATGCAAAAAACGGACATAAAAAGACTTGCAGGCTGTAGGGACCAACCAGTCAGAACTTCTTCAGGAACTTCCGGGGACTAAAATAATTCTTTGACCATGATGCACTTTTGTAGGTGTGCACATACTTCTGAGGTGTGCAGATACAGATAAGAAAATAACTTTCATTTAGCCTGCACTTAATAGAACTATCAGGCCAAATATGGATTTTGATGGTCCATTAATTTATCAGTAAATATAGATGAAATCAACACCCAACAGTTCTACTCTATAAAGCTTACAGTGTCCTGACATCAATTTGCTACATTTTATTTTAATTTAAGCAACAGTCAATAGGCTTGCTGTTGTTCACAACCACCTGGGTAAGCAAGCTCTGCTTGGCTAAGCGTGGCTGATAATTTAATACTAAGACATGCACAGCATGCTAATTCATATCAGGGTTTCTCAGTGTTGCGAGAGCTGCAGCTGACAATGCAGAGCTGCATGGGTGAAATCCTAACAGGCCTAAGCCTGTTGTCCAGCATCACCATCATAGCTTGTCTTTTTAATTTTTATGTTATGAATTACACTGTATCACAAGCTTAAGTTAGCAATATGTAGCTATGTGGTTAGCCCCTTGAGTCGTGGATCTGCCCAAGGTTTCTTCCTAGATTGACTGAACATAAAAGAGTTTTTCCTGCCCCTGTTGCTCTTGGATGCTCCTTCTGTGAAGCGCCACGAGACAATACTATTGTAAAAGTGAATTGAATTGAATATGTAAAAAACATATTAACATTAACTAACATTGACTAACCCCCCCCCCCAAGTCATTGAATTAACCGTGTTGCTAGTTTGGTATTCCAAAGAGCGGGTTTACTGGGTTAACTGGCTTACTCTCTTACTCTACTCTCAATAAATAATGTCTTGTATGATGATAAGTTTCCGTGAACGTACACAGCTCTAGGTTAACCAACACTGGGTTGACTGAACTAATTCCTAACCAGAGTTTTGGAACCGACTGCACGGGTTTAGTCGTCATGGGTTCAATGAACCTCGAGTTCAGACATTTACTCAGTGTTTGTTAAACCCCCTTTTTGGAATATCCCCAGGTCTTGGAGCCTCACCAATCAGAATTATTTACCGCATTGACACCATCAAATAGGCCCACACCGACCTATCCTAATCAGCCTAACTAGCAAGACACAATTTTAATGCCCATATATTCCCATTTATTATTTTAGGTTATCGGTCTTACCACTGTTAGGTGACAGAGGAACTGCAGGTAGTCTATAAAAAGGTTGGATCTGTCGCGTTAAATAACTTACAATTAGATAGGAATCAGTCTGAAAAGAGTTTCCGCACGGAATCTGAGTTAGGAAGTTTTAACACGAGTTCACCAGGAGCAAGAACAACAAATCCTCGTTTCCACGGTTACCACTTCCGACATTGTCTCCGACTTCCGCATGCGTCTGACAATAGACGAGGTCAGTGGACAGCATAGTCTGGCTAAATTATTGGAGCGTACAAAACAGAACTACATGTAGCGCCATACCTTTAGCTCGACGTTAACATAAATTGCTTTGATGGTGGAGGTAACGCAGCTGTATAATTGAATTGAATTGAATTGAGTTGCAGCTGTCCTCGAGAGAAAATCTACTCTCTATCTATCCTAACTGTGTGGCTGCCAAGAAATTCCACGTTTGATTATTCTTGCAACAGCTGTAACTTTGGTTGGAACGTAATGGCTCCAACCATACTAGTTTCAATCAATAGTGACAAAGTAACACACAGCGTCCTCAGAAGGAATGGATATGTGTGGCTTATTATTTATTTATTTTTATGATTTATTTTTTTATACCTCTAAAAAACTGATGAAAGTTTACTGGCTTAACTGGGCATGTTAACACAGAGTAAGTTTTCAGTTTTCAGTTCAGTTCCAAAATGTCTAGGTTAAGTAAGTCACAAGGTAGCACCGCGACGTTGGCCAACGCCGAATTTGGTTGGTTACGTTGGGCCCGACCTACATGACATAAATCAAACGTTGGCCCAGCGTTGGCACGGTCGGCTGCGTTTGTCCGACCTACACGACATAAGGCCAACGTTGGCCCAGCGTTAGCACGGACGGCTTGTCTGTGTGTGTGTTGTTTGTGTGTGTGTGTGTGTGTGTGTGTGTGCATGCGTGCAGGAATGGATGAGCCTGCGAGGGCATGCAGAGCAATGCTGCAGGTTCGAAAACAGCTTAATGTAGCCTAAAAGTTTGATCTACACCAAAACAGACCTAAAAAAATGTATACTTATTTTTAATATACCGAACTTAACTATTTAAAATTAATGGAAACAAAACGTCGGTGTGCGCTAGTATATCGGAAATATTTTTTCACGTTTCATATTTAGACTAGCGTGTTACGCGTGTATTTGATCCATGTTTTATATTTTTAATTTTCCAGCCAATGTTTATAAAATGATAACCTCCTGACATGTTGGCCCGATGTACTTTCCTCTTGAGGGCGACGTGACGCCACAACCATTGTATCAACAACCATCAATCCCGTTACAAATGAGGCTCATGCAAAGCCCATCAGAGTGAGGTATATTGGCGTAATTTTTAATGTTATTTTATTTTCTTCATTTAATAAGTCGCCTGTTTAGTCAGGCTGCCAAGGAATATGGTAACAATCACACGGATTTACAGCACTTTACCCGAAATTCAAAACACAACGTTAAATGAAGTTTCAATGATTTCAAGCACCCGCATGAACCCTGTGTTAACTTTTAACTTCTTCTTTGGGTCAAGGAAGTCAGGAGATATTTCTTGAAGCTTTACATCAAAATGAAATGCATGACTTCAGAAACATATTTAGAACCAGCTTTTATTGACCAAGTGTACTTGCATACAAGGAATTTGCCTTCGGTAGCTCTGTACAACGAATAGGTATGCACATGCACATTCAGTGGGCACCTGTGATGAGTCTTAAATGCTTTTATTTGATACATTGTAATGTCCTCTGAGTGAATTCAGTAACAAACTTGGAGGCAAAGTCGCCGCTTCTGCTCCATTTCATGACAGCACTGTGAAATCATTGTATCCTTGTCGGACACTGACCATCTCGCGACCGGCGCGTGGACCTTTTGCAAGGTAAGTAGCCTTAGCAACAATAACCGTTAGCTGTTCCCTTCTCGTAGCACAGCCAGCTATTTCCAGCCAGCCAGCCAGGCAAAGGTAACCACTTTTATTTTTTTAATAACCTTATTAAAAATAACGGTATACTTCATGTTAATGTTCAGAAACTGATAGGCAAGTAGGGAAAGCTGTCGCTATTAAGCAGCCAAGCTATCTTGGCGAACTATATATAACATTAGCCAGCAAGCTAGTTGTCAGCTGATCCGTTGAATTAGCCTACTGTAGCCCAACGATGTCTGCCAACATATATTCCGAAAGGACAATAAAACGTCGGGAAAAGAGAAGGGCTTTTGAAGTCCTCCGGGATTCTTCCGTCTTCGACGATGACACACATTATTTAGATACTGAGTACTCCCATGCTGCGGTAGAAGTATATGTAACTGGTAACGCCTTTGAGACTGACTTCGATGCTGCGGTAGAGGTAGACGTGACTGATAACGCCCCCTACAGTAAGGACGAGTATTCTGAATAGCCAATAGCTTCTTGCCCTGTCTAATGTGACACCAGCAGCCTGTCAGATTCTGACAGTGAATCTGATAGCCAATCTGATCTTATGGAAGATCTGAGGGGGTGGGCCATAGGTAATCAAGTGCCACTGTAAATGGGCTCTTGGGTATCCTTAAAAAATATCACCCATCACTTCCAAAGGATGCCCGTACACTTATAGGCACCCCACTTCATTATAGTATTGAACTGGTGGCTGGTGGCACCATGCATTACATTGGAATAGAGGCAGGCATTAGGCATGTGTCAGAGACATACCCCCTCCCTGATACAATTAACATTCAAATGAGTTGCCTTCATTTAAGAGTAGCAATCAGCAGTTTTGGTCAATTTTAGGTATGGTGGAAGAGGACCAAAGGCAGCAACCATTTGTCATTGCTTTATATCTGGGAACACACAAACCAAATGATTGCAATCTTTTTTTGGAGAAATTTGCGAATGAATTTGAAAAACTTAAATCAGAGGGTGTAGATATGTTTGGAAAACACATTAACATTCAAATTTCCAAATTCGTTTGTGGTGCAAGTGCAAGGGCTTTCGTGAAAAATATCAAAGCTCACAATGCATATCATGGATGCGAAAAATGTACACAGGAGGGGACATGGATAGCGAACCGTGACCTTTAACCTTTCCTGAAATAGACACACCTTTACGGTCTAATTTGTCTTTTTCAAATCAGGACGATGAACACCACCACAAAGGGTCTAGTGTCCTAACCAGAATTGGAATAGGTATGGTGTCTCAGTTTCCGCTTGTGTGTCTTGGGGTCATGCACAAGCTGATTGGGCTGTGGATGAGGGGGCCACTTCCAACCCATTTAGGCATGCAACGCATACATTTAATTTCTGCTGCTCTTTTGTCATTTGCAGTTACACTGCCAAGGGAGTTTACACGTAAGGGGAAAATGCTTTTGGATCGGTGGAAAGCCACAGAATTTAGAACATTTCTACTGTACACTGGCCCAGTCGCCCTAAAAGACCATCTTTCAGATGCAATGTATTATAACTTTATGCTTCTGCATGTGGCCATCAGAATTTTTTGTAGCCCCTCTCTCTGGCTGCAGTATTGTGACTTTGCAGAGAATTTACTTAAAACATTTGTAGGTCATTTTCAGTCTGTGTATGGCAGTTACACGGTATATAACGTACATGGGCTGACTCATTTAGCTGATGATGCAAGGCGATATGGTGTTTTGCTAAATTTTTCTTGTTTTCCTTTTGAGAATTTTCTCCACACGATAAAAAAAATGATCAGGTCCCCAACTCAGCCCCTGCAACAGGGTGTCAGAAGACTAACAACTCAGCCCCTGCAACACGTTGTCAGAAGACTAACAGAAAAAACAAACAGCAGACAGGGAAAAAATGATCAGGTCCCCAACTCAGCCCCTGCAACAGGTTGTCAGAAGACTAACAGAAAAAACAAACAGCAGACAGGGAAAAAATGATCAGGTCCCCAACTCAGCCCCTGCAACAGGTTGTCAGAAGACTAACAGAAAAAACAAACAGCAGACAGGGAAAAAATGATCAGGTCCCCAACTCAGCCCCTGCAACAGGTTGTCAGAAGACTAACAGAAAAAACAAACAGCAGACAGGGAAAAAATGATCAGGTCCCCAACTCAGCCCCTGCAACAGGTTGTCAGAAGACTAACAGAAAAAACAAACAGCAGACAGGGAAAAAATGATCAGGTCCCCAACTCAGCCCCTGCAACAGGTTGTCAGAAGACTAACAGAAAAAACAAACAGCAGACGGGGAAAAAAAAGATGCAAAGATGGTTTTTACCCGGAGCATGAAGATGGGCCACATCCATATGATTTACAGTTCACACAATATAGGCAATTTATTAATAATGGCACTCTAATTAGTTTAACAGAGAGAAACAACTATGTCTTGTTCAATGGGGACATTTTTGTAGTCAGAAATATTTTAAAAGAAAAGGACAACATTTCATATCTAGTCTGTTCTAAGTTTTTAGAGAAGTCTTCTTTTTTTTTTTACACCCCATCGATTCATTAAACCTTCAGATATTATTTGTTAAGCATCTTGAGTCATCCACACTTATACCAATACAACCTCACAAACTTTCAAAAGTTACTCTTTTGCAATACATGGATGGGTTTGCGGCCTATCCTCTACTACATACAGATTGAATTAATACCTAATATTAGACTAGTGATCATATAGTTCCATTAATATTCGATAATTTTTATTGTTTTATAGATGTTTCATTGTACTGTATTGTTTTGATTTCTTGTTTTATAGATGTTTTCTATAGTTGTTTTTACTGAAAGTAATGAAACAGAGGTGGTGCCGACTGGCTGGCTGAGCAATAATAATAAAAGTTTCATTTTGGCCCCCTTATGTTGATGCTAGCAAGTGTAGGATGGCTGTGGAAAAAAATGAATGCGCTAATGAAGAATGGCATGAATATTTTGTTGACTGGGTGGCAGAGTATGGTAAGTTTTAGTGGAAGATGACTGGCAAAGATGATTCCTTTAGGTTCAATAAATTATCTATCTATCTATCTATCTATCTATTTGTCTGTCTGTCCGTCTACTTTTGTACAAAAGAGTAATTGTCAAATACAAAAAATGTCAGATATACAGATATGATATGTCAGATACACAGCTATGTGCTAGGCTAAGAAAAGAAGGGCTATTAATGCTTTTTTCTTTCCTAGGGACCTATCAGAAAGGAAGAAAAAAACTTGTTAAATTTGCTCAAGGGAAAGGGTTAAATTCAACCGATGATGAATGTGTGTGGATCAGAAGGTGAGCTAAAAGGTTCAGATTGTTCTGCTCTTGTTGAATGTGTGCGGATCAGAAGGTGAGCTAAAAGGTTCAGATTGTTCTGCTCTTGTTGAATGTGTGCGGATCAGAAGGTGAGCTAAAAGGTTCAGAATGTTCATTCTGCTCTTGTTGAGTGACCTTACTGTATGCTGTCTGCTGAGTGACCTTACTGTATGCTGCCCAACAAGGTTCTGAAATATGAGTATTTCTCCAACAGACCACCATCCAAATATGGCCCTACAAACAACTCCATCACCACTTCCAGATGCAGCCGGCCCCACAGTGCAACACAAAAGACAAAAAAAACAAATCCACCAGAACTGTCAACATCTGGTCAGACTTTGCCAGCCATTCCACCATTTGAGGCGACCGCGAGATCAACAACACCTGCCTTGGAACCAAAATTACCAAATGGTACAAAATTACTACAATTCTCTCCATTAGGTTTACACTAACCCTTGAGCACTATGACATCTGGCATGATGTCATGTCTGTAGATATTCCACGTAAATACCAAAATAAATAAATAACAGCTATCCTCTGTGTCTGTTTCAGAATTCAGGTTGTTTCAGATGCTGGAGGAAATTAAAGGTCAAGTAAGGCAAAACACCCTCCTGCTCCAGGCCATTGCTGGAAGAGAGGCTACATCTGAGGTGGGGGCACAGATTTTGGATTTCCCCTACATTCTATGAATGATGTAAGGCAGATGGAGGATCGCCTCTCTGAGAGGGAGACACGTCACTCTCTGATAAAATTTCACTGTGTCCAAGCAAGATTTTATTGTTACTTAATTCAAAAGCCACACCGAACTAACTTAACCCTTAATTAACAACCTTTTTTTCATAGACAAGACATCTCATGAGCCTGGGTGGGACCTCCACAAAAGATATCATCAACAGAATAATGAGAGAAACTATCAGCAATGACTTGGCAAAAAAATGTAATTGGCAGGGGAGAGGGCACAAGAGCCCATTCTCCACTTTACTTCTGGCCAAAGTCATTATAGGTAGGCCTACAGTTTCTCATTTTTATTGTTTTGATGCTGTTAGTGGATGAAATGATACTGCAAGCTTGTTTGTTATTTATTCATTTATTTATTTAAATATATTTATTTACATTCTCTTAACAGAGGCAGCAAAAAGGCAAGGAGCCACCATAGTGGAGGCAGAGGACAAAATTAAGTCCTGGTTGAAATACAGTGGAGACCGAAAAAGAAGGCGTCTAAAAAGGGTATGTCAACAACCAAAAGTTTATTTTCTAATACTGTACACAGGCCTCTGACAATAATAGCTTTCGAAAAACATGAAACACACACACCTCTTTCAGTCACACAGGTCCCTGCACAATGAATTTGAGAGACCTTGTTTCATCATGTTTCGCTACACTGTTTATTGACTAGACATGTTTGTTATCAGGCATGCAATGGATTATTAACTTTCAAGTTTTCCTCAGTTCAGAAAGGCGCATTGTCAACCCCCTTGACAGCAGTGACTCTGCCGACTGATGCCGCTGGAGCATCTAGAAATGAATGTAAGTTCTTTGATCTTTCAGAGCTGCTCCTTTTATGCTGAACCTAGAAAGGCCTTGACCCCAAACTCCCCTAAAAGTACCTCTTTGTAACTTTGCTACTTAATTTGTTAATTAATTCATTTGTTTGTTTGTTTATTTATTTCCAGGAGACTACTACAAGAATGTACATACCATGCCATGTACATACATTTCACATAATAAATTAACATTTGTTCAGTACTGTTGTGTTTGTTGTTGCTATACCTACACTCAACTCAAAAAATCTGGTGAAGTAGATTACAAAGAAAATTTTGAATTTTCCCCCCCAAAAAATTTTGTCTGCTGCTAATGCAATGAAAAAGTTGGCCCAACGTTTGGCCAACGTGGGATGAGTTGGTTTTAGGTTGGCAATAGGTTGGTAAGGTACTTTTTAGGTTGGCAGGAGGTCTGCTGGCAGTCTAATACATTGGTTGGGCCAACGTTGGCCCACTGGACAAAATCACGTTGGGCCAACAGCGGCACCCAATGTTGGCCCAACACAACTGCTGACATTAGGCCAATGTTGGCCCAACGTCTGCCTGCTACCCTAACATACGCTCTGAAGATAACCTGAATAGGAGGTAGATTTTGTTCAGGTTATGTTCGGGTACTTCAAATGCATGTTTAAGCAAGACCGCTGTGAAACCTGCTACACAATAGTCTTTCCTTTTCAGAGAGTTTGCAATATTGAGGTTGAAGCCTAAATTGTCTGTGCTATGAACCATATGAGTATGGTAAGAGCAAGATATGACATCTTGGCCTTTAACAACTATTTGCGAGTGCGCAACCGTTGTCAGTGGAATCTGTAATCAGTATTTTAATATTTTACCTTATCCATCACGATATTTCTCCATTTACGCACATGAATCCACACTCACCTCTTTACAAACAATGTGCATTACTCTCTCTTTTTATGACTGGCTGTTTTGTACAGTGCCTTGCGCTAAAGCAATTCATGCGCGCTTTCATTCATATTTTTGGCCACAAACTTACAAGGATATTAAGATTAAAACAATAGATGGCATTTGTGATTCTCAAGGAGAGGTTTCAGTGTATGCATGGGCTGAGACTCCGTTCTAAAAGGGACACCGACACCGACAACTGTTCATGTACCAATGCGCCATAAGTAATTGCAAGACATTACGACGTTGTACAAGGAATCGCCTTTAGTTGAGGAGGCAGTACTTATTGACTAGGATGACGTGATAGAAGGCCAAAGAGTGCATGCTTAAATCCGTCACAAGTACTTCAATTTAAATAATACATACACCGTTTTTTTTTGTTTCCCCACTGTATGCGCCACTGTCTGAAAAGACAAACACTACATTATAGATCCAATAATGCCATCATGAACTGACAGGTTGCTCCTCTGTGCATAGCACTTCTGTTTTCAAATTTTAAATAGTTCATCACCATCCTATATTTAACAACGGCAATATTAACTCTGCGCTTAATAGCCTATAACACTGACTATAAAATACTGTACAATATTTTTGCTATTACAATTCTCTTCTCATGGGCATCGAAAATGGTTTTGACAATCTCAATAGCTAGATGATTACATTTACATTTATGCATTTATCAGAAGCTTATTCAAAGCGACTTACAAAAGAGGATAACATTTAAGCTACAACACAATGAAAGAAACTAACAAAAAGTGCATATTGCTAACATAAACACTGCACTATTTTAAGTTGAAAGTGCAATAGTGTAATAAAAAGTGCAGTATAAAAGAGAAGTTTAGTATAAGATGTTAAGTGCATTCTTAAAATTTAAGCCAGAAGATATTCTTGGAAGATCTGGGTCTTAAAGAGTTTCTTCTTCTATCAGTTGATCTGGTAGCACTTGGAAGGTCATTCCACCAGTGTGGAACCAAACATGAGAAGAGTCTGGATTGACCTGCGCAAGGTGTTGGCCGTGCTAGATAACGTTTCTTAGAGGAGCAAAGTGGTCGGCGGGTGACATAGGGCTTTAGGAGAGTATTCAGGTAGATGGAAATATAGATGATGTCTTTATAAGTTTGCCATGACCGCGCACAACTCTAGGTTAACCCACACGAGGTTGACAGCTAATCCCTTACCAGAATGTTGGAACCGACTGCTTGGGTATAGTCGTCACGGCCACCTATGTTTGACAAAAAACCCATCACATCAGCAACCTTCGACTACCCACAAGATCGACTGATGGGGGATTTTAAATAGCCGATGCCAGTAAGGATATTTAGTATCTGGGTCATCTCATGGCCTATATGCAGCCATTGTTTTTATCCATATCTGGACGTTTTCCCCCTATTATGAATAAAAGACTTCAACTTTAAAAATCCACACAGCTATGGCATTTTGTACACAATTTCAGACAGAATGATGGTGATCTGTATTGCATTGTGTATTCTATATGCTGAGGCCATTTTAGGCTCTGTCAACAGTTTGGGCCTAGTGGGCCTGTGCGCTAATCCAGCCCTGATTAGGCCTAACACTTGTGCTCTGTATTTCCAAATTCCAACCTTCATTTTGTGCCTTAGTATGTATAGATCTGTAGGCTAAATTGTTATGTATAGACCTATAGGCTAAATTAACTGCAAGTTTGTTAGACCACACAGAGAACACAAGCCACAACAGATGACTGATAAGACAGCCCACATGTAGATGTAGGATATAGACCTTTTATTTAAATGTTATATGTCTGCATACATGTCTGTATGCCTGTTCCTAAAGAGGGAAATATAGCCTCAAAAGAAAGATTATATAATACTTCTATGCAATTGCATACACACACACACACACATATATATATATATAAAGATAAATCTACTGCTGCTGTTACTGAGTTAAGGTCAACAAAATGCCACAGATATCCTCTCACTTGCATTAGGCCTACTTTCATGTTTAGAAATAACAATAGGCTACTAAATAAATATACAAACAAATTAAAATTTATTTTTAATTTGTTTGATTATTTCCCTGTTGTTATTTACAGGAAGTTTATGTAGCCAATTGTAGGTTTATGCGAATAAGCACTTCAGTGGCCCCAAACTATGGTCTCTTTTGCCAACCCATGCAATGCACTTGATCTTAGCAGCAAACGTAGTGCAGTTTTGGGCTTCAAAAGTTAGCCTATGTTTGCGATAGTTCAAATTTTACAAATAGGATGCACGTGCCTTTCCTGAGAAATAACGCAGATCTGCTCATTGCTGCCCATTCATTATAAATCATATGATAGGCAGTCTGTTGTTTTTGGTAAAGGCAGAGATCCACTGGCCATGGCAAGTATAACACACGTCGCGATTTCAGTTCATTTTCAAGAGAGCGTGACGAATCATCGTGCAAAGCATCTCAGGAAAGTGGCGCATTGCTCCGTCATGTCAGAAGTTGGGCTTTGCTCAATTTTATGCAAATGAATCTATAAAACCTGACATCAGACAGAGGCCATGGCCTTAGCTCAGTGTAACACTCAAGGGCAGTGTTAAGGGCCAGTCTCCCCTAGAGCAACTTAGGGTTAAGTGCCTTACATCAGGGCCAGTCTCCCCTAGAGCAACTTAGGGTTAAGTGCCTTGCTCAAGAGCAGGGGTGTGCAGTGCAGTGGCAATGGTGGCAGCTGGGATTTGAACCACAACTTTTAACCACTACGCCACCACCACCACTACATTAGGAGAGCGAGACCTTTGCTGTAGGTGATAGGCTGCTGTAGGTGATTGATAGGGTGCTGTAGGTGATAGGGTGCTGTAGGTAATCGGGTGCAATAGGTGATAGGGTGCTGTTGGCCAGTAGAGGCGTGTGGGGAAGAAGAAGCTGGCAGATAAATGGAAGGGGACAACTGACACTGTTGTTTCTGTCAATCACACCACTCACACTTTCAGAACTAGGAGTCCGACATGCAGTGTGAAAACTGTACATAGGAACCTTATTATGCCAGTTAACTTCCTGCCACTGATGACAGGGAAGAGCACCTTTTCTGGTGTCTTGCAGCTCAGTGTGCTGTGGGGATAGTGTCTCTGTTGACAGGACTGTTAGGTGGGATGCCATTCTTTCAAGGTGTTCACACACACAGTGGTAACACAGGGGATTTGGAGACACTGAACTAAGACAGAGGGGATGACATGGTTCTGGAGCTGAGCTAGAAAGTTCCTCTGGGTTCCTCGGCCTGTGGAGATCCTGGATGTATTGTGTCAGACGTGTGTAGTGGGTACTGGGTAGTCTCTGTGTGCTGATGCCCTTCCTCACTCGGGTCCACCGCATCTCATACCGTGCCTAATCATCACGTGGGTGGAGTACACATACGTGGGGTAGACTGATCATCATGTGGGTGGAGTACACATAGGGGGGGTAGACTGATCATCATGTGGGTGGAGTACACATAGGGGGGGTAGACTGATCATCATGTGGGTGGAGTACACATAGGGGGGGTAGACTGATCATCATGTGGGTGGAGTACACATAGGGGGGGTAGACTGATCATCATGTGGGTGGAGTACACATAGGGGGGGTAGACTGATAAAGCAGGTGAATAGGTTAATACAGACTATGTTTTTTACTCTTTTCTAGAGTTCAAGGACTGGACTGAGCTTTTGCACTGTTCTCTTAACTGCTTATATTGTTTTTTTAATATTGCTTTTATGTTGTTTTAGAACATGTAGTCCAATTATACTTCTACTCTGCCTGGAACAGAATCTGCACTGGACATGTACTTGCACTGACACTTTTGCACGTGGGTTACCATAGCGTCCTCCTGCACATTTCACACTACACTTCACACTACACACTACATTTCACACTTTCACCCCACACAAATCAGCACCCTAAGAGGCACACATAATAGGACTTTTCTCTGTAGTTTTGTATTGTGTGTGGAAGCTTAAGGGTTAAGAATTTCCTACGGGATAAAGTATTTATCTATCTACAGCTGTGACTCCATTCAACTTATTTGCATTTCATATTCGCTTTAACAAAAATGAGTCTCAAAACGCATGTCTGCATGTGTTTCCATCAACTGTGTAGTGCGAATAAAAAATGAACATTAGGCTAATCAAGACGTGTTCTGACCAGCAGTGAGACCAACGTCTATCAACAGAATTGCGGTAAATGTGAATATAGGCAAATGAACTGTTTCCATTGACTTTAATCGCATTATGCCTTATTTGCATCAAAAATGAATCCATTGCCCCCAAGCAAATTAAATTTATATTTGCATTAGGGGACTGTTGTGAATTTGCAGGTGTTTCCAACCGAGGAGTTGTTATTCACATAACTTGAACACGCCTTAACAAGTTGGATGGAAACCCAGCTTATGTCTACTCAGTGGGTGAGGAATCTTCTTAGAGTAGCTCACTAGATATTCAGAGGGGTTTTGTGTTTGTTTTGGTATCTTGATAAGTTTCCTTTCATGATAAGTTTCCTCTTATCTGCATGTGTTTTCTTTCTTCAGTCTCTCCACTCCACAGTGTGCTTCCCCTAGAGGAGAATGTAATATGTGATCTGACTATGGTTGGAGGTGTGAGTGTCTCCCCTGCTACTGAGGTGCATATGGCCCCCTGTGCTCTGATTGGTTGGGGTCTAGTTAACCCCTCTAGCTGGCCTCTTGTCTCTCTAGTCCTTCACTGGACAGCATTCTTGGCTGGTCGACTTCTTTATTTTGGGGATACTTACCTGCATTCCAAATAACACTTTTTGTATTTTTCTTTTAACATTATATTGTGTCTGGTGAATGAAATTCAGTTTCCTCACTCACATTTATTTTTCTTTGCCATTTTCTGTTACATATGCATATTGTATGTTTTCTCACTCATCTTTGGGGTACAGTAACGGGGGAGGGGCTGTCATGCTGTCTCTTACTCTGTCTCTAAGCCATTAACCTGAGGCAGAGGGATGTGCAAACTTGTCACACGTTGTTCTTGTTTTGTTGGTTTTGCATTTGCCAATTAGGGTTTTGTATATCTGCCATATAAAACCATCTCATTGATTGTGCACAGTAAGCTGGTACATATTGCAGAAGTTTCTCACGATGCAGCCAGTTAGCGTGGCTGCAGATGGAGTGCACTAGCGACCAAGTTTTATCAATCACTGCTGGCTAGCAGATTTCGTGTGCAGTATTTTAAAGTGTGGTTTACCTTGTTTCGCAGGAGTTGTGACATGCCTGATTTATTTTCTTTTCCTTATATTATATATTCACCTATAATGCCTGGCCTATGGAGGACTAAGTTATTATGCTAATTGGGAGGCTTAGAACTCAAAATTCAGCTTGGTAAACAAAATAATTAAAATCAGCACCCCATGAACAATGACTGTACTGGTTTCTCTTAAAATTTACCCAAGAACTTTTCCTTGATCTTTTTCACAGAATTGGTCCTAGTCTATTAGGCCAGAAGCCAGTTTATACAAACAATCATTTGATACAGGCTATAAAATGTTCATGTTTAATATACGAGACAGCTTAAAACTCTATTGACCCAGATTAGACTGTTCATTTCGCACAGTACTGTCTGTTTGTATCTGGGTCATTGAGTTGATAGAGCAGGCATTTTTGTGCAGCTCGAACGGCAAGCCTTTCATGTTTGTTTCATAAAAAAGACAAACATACTTTAACTTAGACACAGAATGTGAATTTTTTAATACTTCTGAATACTTCTATGATGTCAAATTAGGTCATATTTTCGTATGTAGGCCAAAAACATGACGAGCAGTGTCCTGGCCTGAACCCCACGACCGGAAATAACTTGTTAGTCCTTTTTTCATCCAATAGAGGTCGCTAGACGTCCATCTGAGTTCCCTATTTTAACCCGGAAGCTTCCCTGCGTGTTGGAGCGTATGCTATATTTGTATACTTTTAAATTAATCATATGAGATACAGTTGTACTGAGTGTTTTGCATCGCGTATTGTTTTATAATTTCAAATCATAGGAACTGCAGACTGAAATTGAATTAATGCACGCCCGAAGCACCGAATCAAACTCACTTTTGTCGAATCCCAAAATGGACCTTTCTGATATCGCGTTATTAAAATAAAATGGCTTCCCCCACCCTACCTAATTTGCAAGCATGTCGCTGGACAGCTAGCATATAGCACAGGCCTTCAATACCAGAATTAGACGTTATTCTTGTGTTTTAAATCAGATTTGCTTAATAAGGCTCATATATTTACGATGCTTAGTAATCAACTAGTTTAATTGCAGGCGCGATTTTTGTGAATCTTGCATGTGATATCGGATAGAGGGTCTTTCTTAAATATCTACGACGGGCATTTTGCAAATAATAGGAGATTAAAGATGGACGCATGTATTAAGGGGGGATGTCTGATTATTCTTCCCGGTCCCACCGTCTAGACGAACACACACACACACACACACACACACACCTGTCAATGTCTAGACACAAGAAGGCGGGGGTGGGGGGCGTCGGCGCGAGCGGGCAGGGGGTAGCTAGGGTCTCTATCGCGACTGCAAGGCTGCTCGGTCCGAACGTGCAAGGCGAGCGCCAATTGGCAAGCACGCGGTGTCCGTTTTTCCTGCTCTGATTGGGTATCTCTCGTCCCCCCCTAACAACTCTTTTCAATTCCGAGGTCAACTCAGGACGTATGCGAAATAAATAAAGCGAAATATAAATGCGTAGACGAGGAGAGTGGGTGACTCGCGAACAAGCCTGCTGACTGTCGCGAAAAGACCTGTTTGGGTTAAACGCTGTCCAATCACAAGTCTTGAGAGAGTTGACTGACGTCTATTCCAGCCAAGGAGAAGTGAAGGCGAGTGACATATGTTAGTGCCTCCCTTTCACTTAATACAGAATGTAAGGACTGTGTAGCTTTCTACCAGTGTCAGTTTAGTGCAAGATTTGGTTGGCGTACAGTAAGCTTTAGCACATGTTTCCATAACGAAAATGTATGGTGATTTTGAAATTCTAACTTGAAAAGGTTTAGCAATTGTCAGTAAGTGCCTTCAGCCCTCTTTCTTTTCACTTTTTATCCACTTCCTGGTTGCAAAGGGCGACTACATGCTAAAAGCTAACTGTGTTTGATTGACAGATAGTACAGTCCAGTTTGCGCTCCCACGACACAGTTCTCCGAACCACAGACGACAGAGAAGGCGTGTCCGACAAAACATCTGTACCAATAGTGGAAAAAAGAAGGCGGAGTCGGCCGACTCACCGAAAAGGGGGAGAGATCGCACGGCAGAGAGGTCTTTTCGGGTTTTGGGTAGGGAAGTTAGGATGCACCGCACGCCTATTTGATTGAAACACAGGGAGAAGGCAAAGATGGGTTCACTGTGAACAAACAGAAAGAATTGGGGGCTTGGAGAATAAATGATCTGTGCTGTTAACAATATTAAAAATAATGACAAACAAGGAACTGCGAAGAAAATAAATTAGGTCTCAAAATAAGCCAGTCCTTGTCTTTTTGCTTTTTATATTATTTTTATTTTTGGAGCGCAATCCGAAGACAGAGGAGAAACTACCAACTAGCCTACAGCCTCCGGTCCCTGGGAGAAAGAAAGACAGACAGTCTAGGCTATTGGCTACGGACGCTAGAAAGAAGGGACAGCGTTATATCGCCGTGGCCCACAGGATAGACAGCAGAGGCGACAAAGAGGAGAGGAATCCCCCAACTCCACACAAGCAGGTAGGACGACAGATTGCCTCCAAAATATTTAACCAGCCTGCCCCAGTGGATGTTCACCCGAGCGGCATGGGCTTGCTTCTGCCCCGTACCTGCCATCATCCGCGGTTTAATGTCTAACGCGCTTCCTTGGCACTACCTCCGGTTCTACTGGACAATTCCACGTTTGTTACTGGGGCGAAATAACCCACGTTTACGAAACTTTCCTTAAAGCACGGCATAGGCTACAAGCGACATTTTAAGGCGCACATGGTCCTCTATCGTTTCTAGACTGTACATTTTTATCCGATAATATCGTATTGTTGTCTCCTCCCATCTGCTTTTCGACGGAAGATTTCATAAATTTAAAAGCGTTAAACTTTATTTAGATGGTTGATTCCTCTGAATTTTAAACGAGTGTATTTGCGTGTCTTACTGCTGTTGATTGGGTAGGCCATGTTCTATTATTTAAAATTTATGGAGGAGGTAGAAAGGCAGAGAAACGCTTCGGGAAGACGGCTAGCTTGTTTCGGCGAGTGACGGGTCGGCCGTTTTGAAGCCAGAGGACCTGAGGTGACATTTCGGAGGGAGGGGAGAGAGGGAGGGGAGAAGCAGACGGAGCAATGCCTATGCTAAGATAGCCTTCGTCTGATTAGGCTCCAAGAGAATTGCAATTTCAATATCATGAAATGGGATCATCTTTTTGTCAGTAAAGACTATCCTATTTCATTAGGTACACTTCATCCAGTCTGTTTTGTCTTGTGCGGGGCCGTACAGCTTCGCAGCGTGCGTACACAGATAGCCTTCAGCCAAACACAATGTCCTTTCAATATTTAATATCTGCCACAATAAGGAGCACACATAGCAGACCTAGGCCTGACATCAAAAACACATCAGGCCCATCTGAGTGTCTCTCAACCCCTTACCTCCCAGCTGTGTGTGTAAGAGTATGTGTGAGTGCGCACATGCTGTAAGGCCACCACATGGATTTTTATAGTTTGGTTGTCAAAAAGCAAAGGACATAAGATCCTCATAACTTTATAACATAACCTATTCTCTAATGCCCTAGGCCTATTGGTTGCATGCAGCGGAGCTCACAGGCCCACATTCAGCATTCAATGCTTATTCAAAATTGTGAATAATAGCCTATTTCACACAGCCTAATGACGGACATCACATTTCACATTTGAAAAAAAATTGACTTTCACATTTCTTCCCACTTTTAAAACAAATTGAACTTTTGCCTGTCTATGTCTGCTCGTTCTTGGTTTTGATTATAAACTATAGGTAGGCTAATTCATTAGGGTGGCTCTTGATTAGGCTATACGCTACAGGCATATTAATTCAGTAAGACGGCTCTTGGTTTTGATTATAAGCTATAGGTAGGCCTAATTTATTAAGATGGCTCTTGATTTTGATTAGCTATAGACCAATTCATTACAAACAGTTCCTCCGCAGCCCAGAGAAACACAACAGCAAGTCCTTCAGGGGTGTTTGATTTATTTATTTATTTCCTCAAGAAAGATTTAGCTAGGTTACTTGATTCGTAGTTTTATTTTATGCAGGCCTACACCCTGAGAATTGCATGTGTGGTAAATAGCAAGTCGGATAGTCCAATAAACATGTAAAGGCCCGTGAAGGCTGTATAAAAACGGCTGGTCGGTGCCGAGGTAACAAGCAGCCCAGACCCAATGTGGCCGTGAATGCGTGCGCACAAGGTTTATTCAAACTTTACGACCTGACGAGTTAGGTAGGCTACGGAGGGCCCCAGAGCCTCGGTACAGCTGGGCTATTTCCAGCTGGGCTAAACGGTGTATTAAGCTATGTAGAATTGAGTCGGCTTCAAACAGAAGACGAGTTGCTTATCCAAGCCCATCTAACATCCCTCTTCATTGGATGGTGCACGTGGCTCAAAATTTTGGAAATGGAATCTGATCGGGTCGCGAGGCACACTTAGCACGTTGCGCCGGTGCGGCGAGCACCAGGGGCAGGTCCGTGCCAAAGGCGGCATCGGAGTGGCGCGCTCGCTCGGATTACTGACCCGACAGAAACAAAAGTAGGTTATGACGATCGGGTCATTTATTATGGATTTCAAATTTGAGAAAGGCTGGATGAAAAAGGGAGAGAGGGAGACAGACGGCTCACACTGCACACAAACTTTCTCCGTTGCTCCAGCTGCCACAGTTCGGCCATGTATAGCCTGCTTAACCTACGCATTCAAACATGAGTTGAAACGAATTAATAGGTAAACGCAATTGCAGGATCCTTTGAAATAGTCTAGACTTGTTTGACCCGTTCACTCGTCGCTTTCTGCCAGCTGACATTGGTAGCTCACCTGCCTGTTCACCAGGAATGCAGACCTCCGATCTACAACCCAGTTTTTATTTCTTTTGATTTTGGGACAGAACAGGCGAGGCCACATTGAAACGTAGCCTATGAGCACGTTCTGTCAATGAATAATAATAGCTGACAATTGTGACTAATTTTAGTAAGATCTTAACTGTAATAAACTGATAATGATCGGTGATAGGTATTGAGACATTCCCCATAACTCCTGAGTCGTCTAGGGGTTGCAAGCGGGCTTCAAATTTAGGGTGATTTTTCTCAAGAAATATTTACCACCTCTTTATCCCGCTGTTCGGTTTTCCCACGAATAGTGAACTTATTGACAAAAAACAAACTTGTAAACATTCTCAGTCTTCCAAAAGTCTAAGAGCTGTGTGACAAAGCAGGCTAATCAGCCAGGTTATTGTAAAAGTAGTTATTGTTTTTTGATATTTAATTAGCCTGTGTGTAAAAAGCTTTTTTAGGTGGACTAAACTGATCGCCCATCACACCAGGATCGCTCCTATTTGCAACCTATGTGCCTCACATAAAATGACATTTTCTGCTAATAGACTTCGTTACGCACAGAGCAATGCACTGGCTGTGCTCTCCCGGCCACTCTCATCTCAGACACACACACACAGGCTACACACACATGAGCTTTAATATAGAAAATCTTGGAGCGTACTGCCCACCCCTTTCTCCTATTTTTCACGAACTATTTGTGGGAAAAAAATAAGTATTTCGAATATCTTTGACTTCTTGCTCAACATTATTTAGTTTTTTTAGGATCTAATCTTCATTGTCATTGCAAGAAAATAAGAGGACATTAGCTCCTGTCTGAATTTTGAATGGAAGTTTTAAAAACATGACAGCGTATTCCCACAAATATAGCTGTCTGTCGACTTAATTCCCACGAATATAGAATTAACTTTCTTTAAGTTCCCTTCTTATGTGCTTCACCAAATAGCTAAAAATAGCAACCATTTGTGGAAGATTTCACCTTGAGGTAAATTACCGTTGGCCCCAAAGTTTCGAGCAAAATCGAGAAAACCGTAGGGCCTACTTTAATTTGAAATTGAACTGCCATGCAGTACTCAGGGATGGGGATGCACCATCGGTCGTTGTCCCGCACATGGCGAATAGCGTCTCGTCTTTGTGTTTATGTGTCGAGACCGACTTACACACGTGCCCTCATGCGCGAGCG
>PYXC01002285.1:565000-570000 GCA_015244755.2 Tenualosa ilisha | reverse complement strand
TGATATCACCACCTGTGTGCTTGCATGTGCTTCAAACATGGACTGATATCACCACCTGTGTGCTTGCATGTGCTTCAAACATGGTCTGATATCACCACCTGTGTGCTTGCATGTGCTTCAAACATGGACTGATATCACCACCTGTGTGCTTGCATGTGCTTCCCACTCTCCTGTCGTCTTGTGTTTGTCTGGCAAATCTCAACTTTATCTGCAATGTTTTTGTTTATTTGAAATGATAATTACATTAAGCTTGCTTCATTGTAGTTTATTTTACATTGAGGTGATACTGAATAGGGGTGCGTGTGTGTGTGTGTGTGTGTCACTGAAGTGATACTAAATAGGTGTATTCTTTTTTGTTGTATGTTTCTAGAGCTCTCTGTGTAAGATGTGTGTGTGTGTGTGTGTGTGTGTGTGTGTGTGTGTGTCCCAGTCCCGTTTCTCCTCCCGGAACACTGGCCCTTGATTGTGAGCGCCCTCCAAAAGTAGATTCCCTTCCCTTCCACCATACAGTGGAAATGAGGGAAATATGACACCACTCGTCTTCACTCTGATCGCCATTTAGTCATTTCACTCTGATTTCTGTTTGAAAATACCAGCTCATGTCCACAGGATTAATATAAAGATTTCTCCGCATTCATAAACGCCACATCCTAAAAATGATGTCAGTTGGAATAGCCCAGAAGCAGGATGCTTTTGTTCTTGTAATACTCATTCATTATGCCTCTCAAAAGCCTCTCGGCAGATATGTGTATGTCTGTCTTAAGCGCTTTGCTAACGTTCACGTTCATGTTCTGACTCCACATCATTTCTTTGCATGTGCATGCCCCACCATATGTTGAAAGTTGCACAGGTGTGTGTGTGTGTGTGTGTGTGTGTGTGTGTGTGTCAAAGAGAGAGAGAGGGACTATTGGGCGTTAGGACATATTTTGAAAGTTGCATGCTTAATTTCGCTACTTAGCACTGTGTGTGTGTGTGTGTGTGTGTGTCAAAGAGAGAGAGAGGGACTATTGGGCGTTAGGACATATTTTGAAAGTTGCATGCTTAATTTCGCTACTTAGCACTGTGTGTGTGTGTGTGTGTGTGTGTGTGTGTGTCAAAGAGAGAGAGAGGGACTATTGGGCGTTAGGACATATTTTGAAAGTTGCATGCTTAATTTCGCTACTTAGCACTGTGTGTGTGTGTGTGTGGTGTGTGGTGTGTGTCAAAGAGAGAGAGAGGGACTATTGGGCGTTAGGACATATTTTGAAATTTGCATGCTTAATTTCGCAACTTAGCACTGTGTGTGTGTGTGTGTGTGTGTGTGTGCTTAATTTCGCCAACATACATTGTATTTGTGATAAGTTTCCCAAGCTGGCCATCATCTTTCTGCGGCTGGTTTCTGGACTTGGCAAAGTATTCTGGGTAATCATCTCACACCTGGTTCCAAGTGTGCACCTGCCTCCCTCCAGGTTGAAAAGCACTTTCCCTGCTTTAAAGTACTGGGACACCCTGTCCTACACAAGAGTGCCCTAAACCGAGTGTGTAGTGTGTATGTGTAGTATAGTGTATGTGTGTGTAGTATAGTGAATATGTGTGTGTAGTCTAATGTGTGTGTGTAGTGTAGTGTAGTTTACTGTGTATATGTGTTTGTGTAGTGTGTGTGGTCTAATGTGTGTGTGCAGTGTAGTGTACCGTGTATATGTGTGTGTAGTGTGTGTGTGTGTGTATAGTGTAGTGTAATGTTTGTTTATGTGTGTCTGTGTGTGTAGTGTAGTGTCATGTATTGTATATGTGTGTGTAGTATAATGTAGTGTATGTGTTTGTGTGTGTGTAATGTGTGTATATACCTGTGTGGTGCTTGTAATGTATTTAGTGTAGTGCGTGCGTGTTTGCGTGCATGCGTGTGTGTGTGTGCGCGTGTATGTGTGTGTGTGGGTGTGCACGCACCCAGCCCAATGCTCTATGCTGACTTCAGAGAATATTGTTTATGTAGCAAGTTGCTTGTTCACATTTTGTTGCTCTTTTGTGGTAATTAGGTGGTTATTAACAAATAGCGCCTTTGCTCTACTGGATAGGAATGGGATGATTTTAGAATGCAGTGTCCTGTGTGTTGTGTAAATATAGGAATGGAATGCAGTGTCTTCACTGTCCTGTGTTGTGTGTGTGTTGCAAATTTCGAACACAACTGTTAATGAAAATTTAGCCCTGCAAATTCATCGTGGTCTAGCAATTTTGACCAACCACCGCAACTTTTCTCAAGATACATCACCCATGCATGTAATAACAACCCCACACATGTAACCACAGTCCCACGCATGTAATAACAGCCCCACACATGTAATAACAGTCCCACACATGTAATAACAGTCCCACACATGTAACCACAGCCCCACACATGTAATAACAGCCCCACACATGTAATAACAGTCCCATGCATTTAACAACAGTCCCATGCGTTTAATAACAGTCCCATGTGTTTAATAACAGTTCCATGCGTTTAATAACAGTCCCATGCGTTTAATAACAGTCCCACGCATTTAATAACAGTCCCATGTGTTTAACAACAGTCCCATGCATTTAACAACAGTCCCGTGCGTTTAATAACAGTCCCATGCGTTTAATAACAGTCCCGTGCGCTTAATAACAGTCCCGTGCGTTTAATAACAGTCCCATGCGTTTAATAACAGTCCCATGTGTTTAACAACAGTCCCATGCATTTAACAACAGTCCCATGCGTTTAATAACAGTCCCGTGCGTTTAATAACAGTTCCATGCGTTTAATAACAGTCCCATGCGTTTAATAACAGTTCCATGCGTTTAATAACAGTCCCATGCATGTTGGCCACACGGCTGCAGATGGCTGCCCTGCTCCTTGCTTTGTGCTGTCAACATAAACTGTGTGCATCCCACAAGCAGGATTAGCTGCTAATGATCATAGATTTTTGTTCTGCTTGCTTGTGTTTAACTGTTTAGACTGTCAAGTCATGCTGAGTTTCAAATGTTCTGACGTACAGTAAGTTGTTACCTCAGTCTTGCTTGGGATTGACAGAGCTCACTGACTTCCACTGTGCATGTCTCTCTCTCGCTCTCTCTGTGTGTGTGGTATTCCACAAACATGGATAAATACATAAAGGAGGATATTTAGCGGTGCTGCAAGTTATTGTTCCTCTTGTAGGCTGCTACCTCCGTGAGGAGCTCTTTTTGACTGTGCCCCTTTCTCATACAAGGCTGAACCCTAGTCCTCATTTTTCAGCTTCTGTAGTCTGTAGTTCTGTAGTTCTGGGACTGAACTGCTGGTCCTCCCAGCCAAACAAGCCATTCATCACGACATCAGTATCAAGATCGACTCCCTGTCTGTTTCTCCCACCAAAGTGGCAAGAAACCTAAGTGTCATGATCGATGACCAGCTGACCTTTGAAGATCACGTTGCCTCTGTGGCTCGGTCGTGCCGTTTTTCCCTATTCAACATGAGGAAGATCAGGCCGTACCTAACCCAACATGCAACCCAGCTCCTGGTTCAGACCCTGGTTATCTCTTGTCTTGACTACTGCAACGTCCTCCTATCAGGCCTACCAGCCTGTGCGGTGAGACCGCTACAGATGATCCAGAATGCAGCTGCACGTCTGGTCTTTAACCAGCCAAAAAGGGCCCATGTCACACCTCTGTTCATTGAACTTCACTGGTTACCCTTGGCTGCTCGCATTAAATTCAAGGCACTTATGGTGGCCGACAGGGTGAATGATGGCTCTGCTCCCATCTACCTGAATACTCTTCTGAAGCCCTATGTCACCCGACGACCGCTTCACTCCTCTAAGGAACGTTTTCTAGCACGGCCAACACCTTGTGCAGGTCAATCCAGACTCTTCTCATATCTGGTTCCGCACTGGTGGAATGACCTCCCAAGTGCTACCAGATCAACTGATACCCTCTCCACCTTCAAGAAACTCGTGAAGACCCAGCTCTTCCAAGAATATCTCTTGGCGTAAATTTTGAGAATGCACTTAATAATTTAATTTCTCTACACTGTGTTACACTATTGCACTTTCAACTTAAAATAGTGCAGATTCTATGTTAGCAATATGCACTCCTTGTTCTTTCATTGTGTTGTAGCTTGAATGTTCTCCTCTTTTGTAAGTCGCTTTGGATAAAAGCGTCTGCTAAATGCCTAAATGTAAATGTAAATGTAGTCTACATCTTTTCCCGGTGTTCAAATATGAAATCCCTTTCCACCGTTTTGACAGTTTTGCTTGGTTTTAGATGTGAACTTGAATTCTAAAGTTTCGCTTAAATGCTTATTGGTGGGGCTTTCTTATTCATTTCATTTCAGATTTTGTTTTAATGCTTAAATCTATAGACTTCTCAATGCAATCAGTCAAGTCCAATATGATAATGATGGTGATGATGATGCAACAATCAGTCCCCCATCCGTCCCCATCCCATCAACGTTTTTTACCTGCCATACTTCCATACATCAGAAAACCTGCAGCAAAATCAGACATTTTTGATCAAAATAAATATATGAATGCAGGGTCCTGTGTCCTGTGCACAGTTAGCAGTGTGCTTGTCCTGGACCTTTTGAGATTACTAATTGAGCATTTTTTCCCTGTTTAACAGGTTGCCAAGGCGACAGGACTGTGATACGGCAGTGCGTTCAGATAGGGTGGTTGCTACCTATGTGAGTGCACCCTGAGCCTGCACACGTCCCTGCGCTGGGTCCCCACAGTCACTCCCATCACCCTCCACTGCTCCACACACATGTGTAACTAACAGGTGAGTGCTACTTCAGACACCTCCCATGTCTGTCGATGAGTGTGTTTGTGTGTGTGTGTGTGCATGTGTTCCACTGAGTTGCTCTGCTGTTGCGTGTGTGTGTGTTTTAATGTGTTTATTGTTCCCCCACATATTCTTTGTTTCTCTGCAGCATGCAGATGTGTGTAGGGCTGGTCTCCCTCTCAGTGTGTGTGTGTGTGTGTGTGTTGGTTGAGGGGGCGTGTCTGGTCTCAATCTGAGAGGTTTGTGTG
>PYXC01002285.1:557500-560000 GCA_015244755.2 Tenualosa ilisha | reverse complement strand
GCAGGACTATACTACACACACACACACACACAGGGCTTGTAATCGAAGGGTTGCTGGTTCATTTCCCAACCAGTGGGCCGCGGTTGAAGCGCCCTTGAGCAAGGCCCCTAACCCCTCACTGCTCCCTTGAACAAGAACCCTAACCCTTCACTGCTCCCTTGAGCAAGGCCCCTAACCCCTTACTGCTCTCTTAAGCAAGGTACCTAACCGCTCACTGCTTCCTTGAGCAAGGCCCCTAACCCTTCACTGCTCTCTTGAGCAAGGCCCCTAACCCCTCACTGCTCCCTTGAGCAAGGCCCCTAACCCCTCACTGCTCCTTGGGCGCCGCTAGAGCAGGCAGCCAAATGTTCCAGGTTAGTGTGTACTACACTTCACTGTGTGTGCGGTGTGTTAGTGTGTACTTCACTTCACTGTGTGCTGTGTGTTAGTGTGTAACTCACTTCACTGTGTGCTGTGTGTTAGTGTGTAACTCACTTCACTGTGTGCTGTGTGCTAGTGTGTGGTTCACCTCACTGTGTGTGCTCTGTGTTAGTGTGCACTTCATTTCACTGTGTGCTGTGTGTTAGTGTGTACTTCACTTCACAGTGTGCTGTGTGCTAGTGTGTGCTTCACTTCACTGTGTGTGCTCTGTGTTAGTGTGCCTTCACTTCACTGTGTGTGTGTGTTTTTGTAGTGTGTACTTTACTTTACTGTGTGCTGAGTGTTAGTGTGTACTGCTGTGTGTGTGTGTGTGTGTGTGTGTGTGTGTTTCACTAATTCACCATTGGGTTAAATGCAGAGATCAGATTTCCCTCACAGGATCAAAAGACCATAGATCATAATCTCATCATCAAATCTGTGGTCAACATTGAAATCACTGAAGGTGTTTCAGTGCTTAACTACTAACATACTACTACATCGACTTGGGTTGGGTTCGCTGGAATAGTTACCAAGTGGTTAAAATCATACTTTACAAAACAGAAGCTTCTTTGTTGCCATGGGCAACTATACTTCAACATCAAAGTCTTTGACCTGTGGTATCCCTCAGGGGTCAATCCTTGGACCATTACTTTTTAACCTTTATATGCTCCCACTTGGACAAATGATCACACACAACCCAATCTCTTATCATAGCTATGCTAATGACACCCAAATTTACTTTGCTTTGCTTTTCATTTAATGACTATGCCCCCCCTTAAATGCATTTATCAGTGTATGGACCAAACTAACAACTGATTGTCACACAATTTCCTTCAGCTTAACACAGGCAAAACTGAAGTAATTATATTTAGAAGAGAGGAGGAAAGGTTCAGGATTGCCACCACCCTCAACACAAAGGGGCTAAAAGCAAAAGAGTCTGTTAAAAATCTTGGAGTCGTCATTGACAGTGATCTAAACTTAAACAGTCACGCTATCAGTCTCATTTTTTCACGCTAAGAGGTCTAATATTAAAAAAGGATTTAGAAAAACTTATCCATGCCTTTATCTCCAGAAGGGTTGATTTCTGCAATGGTCTTTTCATCAAACATCAACTGGTCAAAAATGCAGCTGCTAGGGTTGCAGTTGTTGATGGCAGCTTTTGAGTGTAGTCAGCGGTCATGCAGTCCAGGTGTCATACAGGGGGACAAGCAATTCACAAAAGAACAAAAAGAACTGACCACATTACTCCAATTCTAAAGTCCCTGCATTGGCTTCCTGTAAGTTACAGAATTGACTTTAAAGCATTGCTGCTTGTGTTTAAATCACTAAATGGGACAGGACCTGATTCCATGTTTCGGCTCATACACAACACTCTCAGGTCACAGCAAAAATGCCCCTTCTGTTGGCAGTTTCAAATCCAGACTTAAGACCAAACTGTTTTCAGATGCTTTCTCCTCACGATTCACTTAACTGCCTTTATATAATCTGACACTTGAACTTTTGTGCCTTTATTGTTTTATATTTTCGTCTTTTCTGTGCTTTTGCTTTGCACTTTGCTTTTATTTCTGTCCAGCATATTGAAATTCCTTTGTGTATGGAATTAGATATATAAATCAACTTGCCTGCTTTGCCTTGTTTATGAGAGATAAAATCATTTCTCCAAAATGATCTGTTGATACATTTGAGTCAACATTCTGATCAACATAAGAACAAATTTGAACGTGAAACTTTTCAGTGCCCATATAAGATATCAGTGTGTTTGAAATGTGTGCAAATAAGCACATATTTGATGGGACATGTGCTCACCAGAAAAGCAATTTCTGAGTACTTTAGAACACTTCAAAACACATTCAACTTTCTTTTGTAGAGTTGTGAAACTCACTGAGTGTTCAGTCATGTTCACTGATACACTGACATAAAAATCACTGCAAACTGTATGGTTTCCAACAAGTTTTTGACCATCCATTTTCAAGTGTGGATCTATTTTTTCCAACCCATCACACCTGTATGTGAACTTCCGCCTAAGAGTCTGAAGCAGTACAAGCTGATGGAAGTCACACTTTGTGATGATTTTTGTGTCAGTGTATCAGTGAACATTACT
>PYXC01002285.1:377500-552500 GCA_015244755.2 Tenualosa ilisha | reverse complement strand
CTCTATTTTTGTGTAGTCTGTGAATATAAGACGGCCTCCCTTTTTAAAGAGGTATTTACAGGCCAATACGCTATTATTACTGGTTCCTTTTCTTTGGTTTGCAAACAAATTCACATGTACTGGTCAGAATTGATGTCGTTGTTAGTTACAGAAAAATGGCGGTTGTAGGAGGAGCTCCGTACTTAAACAATTAAGACTTGCCTGGTGTGTCTTTAAACCACCTGCAGCCCTCTTAGTCTTTTTGGATTTGGGCCAGATCTCTTTCATAGCCCAAAGAAATCGCACGAGGGTTTGCGTGCACGAGGGTTTGCTGCATAGATCCAGTAGCATACGGCAGAAGCACTCTAGAAAACCTGTTACTGCAGCACAATACATGATGCGTAAACACAGGCAAACTCTTTCTGTTCACCCTGAGTTGTCTGTACTTCTTTGCCAACATCCATGGGAACATACCAAGGCAAGGCCAGGCAAGTGTATTTATATAGCGCATTTAATACACAGTAGTATTTATATAGCGCATTTAATACACAGTAGTATTTATATAGTGCATTTAATACACAAAGGCAGTTCAATGTGCATGGGAACATCCCGTAGGAACGAGGAGGGAGAACATCCCACAGAAACATACCATAGGAACAAGGTGAAGAGCATGATATAGGAACATCCCATAGGAAGGAGGAGTTCAAATTGAACAGTTCAAAGAAAACACAATCCCCTGCCCCTGATGGCACCACACACACACACACGCTGGCTGTGCCTGTCAAACGTGCTCCAGATTCTAATGGCAGTGTTGGCGACTCCTGACGACTTCTGTCTCGGTTTAGCCGTTCAGTGCCTCCGTTCAGTTCTTCTATTCAGTCCCTCTGTTCAGTTCTTCTGTTCAGTCCCTCTGTTCAGTTCTTCTGTTCAGTGCCTCCGTTCAGTTCTTCTATTCAGTCCCTCTGTTCAGTTCTTCTGTTCAGTCCCTCTGTTCAGTTCTTCTGTTCAGTTCCTCTGTTCAGTTCTTCTGTTCAGTGCCTCCGTTCAGTTCTTCTGTTCAGTCCCTCTGTTCAGTTCTTCTGTTCAGTGCCTCCGTTCAGTTCTTCTGTTCAGTCCCTCTGTTCAGTTCTTCTGTTCAGTGCCTACGTTCAGTTCTTCTGTTCAGTCCCTCTGTTCAGTTCTTCTGTTCAGTCCCTCTGTTCAGTTCTTCTGTTCAGTTCCTCTGTTCAGTTCTTCTGTTCAGTTCCTCTGTTCAGTTCTTCTGTTCAGTCCCTCTGTTCAGTTCTTCTGTTCAGTCCCTCTGTTCAGTTTTTCTGTTCAGTTCCTCTGTTCAGTCCCTCTGTTCAGGTCTTCTGTTCAGTCCCTCTGTTCAGTTCTTCTGTTCAGTTCCTCTGTTCAGTTCTTCGGCCCTCATCTGCTAAACCTCCAGCTGCTTCAACTCCAGCTCACCTCAAACAGCCCAGTTCCTCAATGGAACATACCCAGGGGAAAGCATTGCTCCTGATCCGAATTCTCCTCTCTCTCTGTCTCTCTTTCCGCACACACGCACACACACATGCACACATGCACACACACACGCACACACACACACACAAGAAGAAAGAAAAGAAAATGTTAAAGCTCATGCTTGCAGATGTTTCAGTTCAAAGTGATGTACAGATAATAAAACACCACATTATTATCAAAATATGAAAACATAATTTAAAAGTAGCTTCGTGTAATACAATATAACTTAAAATTATTTGTATAATGAAATATAATTTGTATGTTACAAAACTTTGCGTGTGTGTTTGCAAAACAAAACAGACCCTTATTTGTTCTGCAATTGTCAAGATATAGGCTTCACACAGACCTTACGCAAAACACACACGGGAAACATTAACACATAAGCACTCACACACACCCACATCTACACCTACACACACACACACACAGTGTGAAACAGTGCTTAATAACAAACTGTAAACATCATTGAAAGTAAAGAGACAGAGTGAGTGTGTGTGGAGAAAGAGAGAGAGAGAGAGGGAGGGAGAGAGAGAAAGAGAGGTCGTTTCAGGACATGATGATCTTGCCTGTTTGTTTATCAAACTAGTGGTGATGAGGCAGAGAGGGTTTAATGGTGTGTGTGTGTGTGAGAGAGAGAGAGAAGGAGAGAGTGTGTGTGTTTGAGAGAGGGTTTAATGGTGTATGTGTGTGTGTGAGAGAGAGAGAGAAAAAGTGAGAGAGTGTGTGTGTGTTTGTGTGTGTGTGTGTGTGTGAGAGAGAGAGAGAGCGTGCGTGTGTTTTCACTGAACACATAGTCTTTGGTATATTCATATATAAGAGAGTGTGTGCGTGTGTGTGTGTGAGAGAGAGTGTGTGTGTGAGAGAGAGAGTGTATGTGTGTGTGAGAGAGAGAGTGAGTGTGTTTGGTATGTTCATATTTAAGAGAGAGAGAGTGTGTGTGTGTGTGTGTGAGAGAGAGAGAGAGTGTTTGGTATATTCACATATAAGAGAGAGAGTGTGTGTGTGTGTGTGTGTGTGTGTTTGGTACATTCACATATAAGAGAGAGAGTGTGTGTGTGTGTGTGTGTTTGGTATGTTCATATATAAGAAAGAGTGTGTGTGTGTTTGGTATGTTCATATATAAGAGAGAGTGTGTGTGTGTGTTTGGTATGTTCATATATAAGAGAGAGAGAGTGTGTGTGTGTGTGTGTTACGTTCATATATAAGAGAGAGTGTGTGTGTGTGTGTGTGTGTGTTTGGTATGTTCATATATAAGAGAGAGAGAGTGTGTGTGTGTGTGTGTTACGTTCATATATAAGAGAGAGTGTGTGTGTGTGGTTTAGGGTTAGGGTCAGGGTTAGATTCAAGTCGAGCTTGTTTTGCTCTGTGTCTGTTTGTCAGAGTGTGTAAATAATGTGTGTAAGAAAAGAGAAGTGTGTGTGTGTGTGTGTGCGTGCGTGCGTGCGTGTGTGCGCGCGCGAATGTGTGTTGTTTTTGTGCTTACTGTTGGAAGGTATAATTGCATGGCCGACTGTCCATCTGATGTTCTGATTTTGTGTGTGTGTGTGTGTGAGTGTGTGTGTGTGTGTTTGTCTACAGGTATAATTTGGTATAATTCCATGGTGAAATGTCCATCTGAAAGGTGGACATTTCAGTTTTTGTGTGTGTGTGAGAGAGAGTGAATGTGTGTGTGTGTGTGTGTGTGTGTGTGTGTGTGTGTAAAAACCGGTTTATGGTACAGTATGTCCTTGTGTGGCATGTGTGTGTCCATTATAATTTTACTGTCACACTAAATCAAGACCTGTACATTAACACTAGAGAAAGAAAAGGGGAGTGTGTGTGTGTGTGTGTGTGTGTGTGTGTGTGTGTGTGTGTGTGTGTATCTGTCTCAATAGACTTTTTCAGTTGAGCTATACTTGCCTAGCACACACACATGCACACACACACACACACACACACACACACAGACTGAGAAACATAAACACAGTTGTCAGACACACTGAGTTCTACACATGCAAATTAAATTCCCATGAGGAAATCATTAGATGATTATTTGATCTCCTATTGGCTCTAAGTTCTGATGCTGAGTTCTAATTTTAAATGGACTTCTGTCACAGAACCTGTAGAGACCACTGTGTTTATGTGTTCTTCATTGTTATATAGTCTGTGTGTGTGTGTGTGTGTGTGTGTGTGTGTGTGTGGGAGGGGGGGGGGGTGGAGAGAGATACTAGTTTTGAGAGTGTAACCTTAATGAGTGAGATTAGTTGGGTTCAGTTGTGATTTAGCCATTTTAGCAAATTTGATTGAATTACTTGAGCCTCATTTGAGCAACAGCTGAATGCAGGCATACATTTGACACACACACACACACACACACACACACACACACACAAACAGACTCTAACACTGTTGTTGTCTTGCTGTTGTTTAGGGTTTGTAAATAGGAGCAGTTTCCCGACAGAAAACGAGCGAGAGAGAGGGAGGGAAGCAATGCTCTGATCCCAGATCACCGCAAACTGGACGCACACACACACACACATGCACACACACACACACACACACTCACCCTCACAGACACACACTCTCAATCTAAAACCGTCAAACTGTAACAGGTAAGCCAACTGCTCAAATAAACACACACATTCACACTCCTGCATACCTCACATCTACTCATTGCATTATTTCTCTCTCTCTCTCTCTCTCTCTCTCGCTCCTTTTGTTCTTCTCTCCTCTCGTTTTCCTCTCTGATTGTAACTGGAGTGTGTGTCATTGAGGCTGAATGTCGGTTAGTTCAGAAATGGAAGAGTTGTTTGCTGGTCCCCAGTCATGTGAGCGTGGCAGTTTGTGTGTGCTGGAAGAGGGAGCTGTAGAGACTGTGAGGCCGACTGCGTGTGTTTAGTCCTGGGCTCCCAGAGAGCGAACTGCGTCACCCAGGCCCTAAATTGACCTGATTTGACTCCTTGAAACGGGTTGACCTACATATGAATGGCTCCCTGATGCCACCTGGTGGCTGGTGGAAGAACTGTACGTGGAAGATGTGGACTTTGCTCAGATTCCCCCACTGTCTTCACTTCTGTTCAAATACATTGTTTCCTGTGTCAGCATCAATAGAGACAGCAGCCACAAGGGTGTCCTGATCAACACAGGTCACTCAGCACAGAACACTAAATGGCAGTTTGTTGGAGACTATCCTGCCTTCTGTTGTGATGCTGTTCTACTTTTCCACATCTACACCAGAGGTGCCTCCTGTCAGCCAATCACTGAACAGTATTTCTTGTCTCTGGGGGAATAAAGTTGTAAGAATGTCCTATGGAAGTCTGAATTAATGTCATAGAAATGATATAAACACCCTGATAGGAACAGAATTAAAATGTTTATCAGAATGTAAGAGATGGATTTATAGCGTCATGTAACGCTATGGGATTAAATATTTTTTGTGCATGCTCATTGCTCAGTTTGTAACAAACCTGTATTTTGTGGAACAAGAGTCTCTCATGACTGTTTCACTGCCGCTGTGATCATCCCCAACATTTAGTTCATGCTGTGGACACCTATAGAACCGTGTAGGCTAGTGAGAGCTTCACCAAGGCAACACAAGTGACAGCAGTTGACTGTGCCAACTCTCATCCTACTTTAGTGTGATGTGTTAGCCTCCCGCTGTTGCCTCTTTAAGTTGGTGATTTTAAAAACAAGCTAAATGTGCATGTGTATTACATGACCACCTAATGTCTGATTGGTCTGATGATTGATCGGTGACCAATCTCCAAGAGCTGGCTGACATGCTAACCAGTGATAACCAAGAGCTACCTGATATGTTAACCAGTGATAACCATCACCAAAAGCTAGCTGACATGCTAACTAGTTATTTCTCGTCACCAAGAGCTGGCTGGCATGCTAACCAGTGATAACCAAGAGCTACCTGATATGTTAACCAGTGATTACCATCAACAAGAGCTAGCTGACATGCTAACCAGTGATGACCAAGAGCTAGCTGACATGCTTACCAGTGATCTTAGCTAACCAAGCTAACCAGTGATGACCAAGAGCTAGCTGACATGCTTACCAGTGATCTTAGCTAACCAAGCTAACCAGTGATGACCAAGAGCTAGCTGAGCTTTTACCAAGTGCTTTTGCTCATGTAGTTGATCTACAGTCGTCAAATGCAATTTGTGAATGATTTTGCTAGCTAAGTAAAGTCAATGGTGAGGCGTTTTGCTGTAACAAATTAATATGCAAATTTTAATACTAGTACTGTAACATTTCTGTAACTTTGACAGTACATTGAGGCCTGAAAATCTGAATATCAGCGGAATAAATTGAAGTAAAAAATAAAAGTAACCCTGTCCCCATCTCACCCCTTCCTGCCCCAGGTCATCCCCCGGTGTTCAGTCTCTGAGCGAGCCAAGTGATGAGCGGTGAGCGTGTGCACAGCGTCAACCTGCACAACTTCAGCTCGTCCGTGCTGGAAACCCTCAACGAGCAACGCCAGCGGGGACACTTCTGTGACGTCACAGTCCGTATCCATGGCAGCATGCTCCGCGCACACCGCTGCGTGCTGGCCGCAGGCAGCCCCTTCTTCCAGGTGGGACACACACATACACACACACACACACACACACACACACATAGATACACACTCACATTGACACACACACACACACACACACAGATACACACTCACATACATTTATACACACACACTGATACACTCACATAGACATTTACACACACACACACACACACACATATGCTGTCTCTGTCAGGACAAGCTGCTGTGCTGGTGTGCAAATCTACATGGAATTTGTGTGTCCTCCTGTTTCAGGACAAGCTGCTGCTGGGCTACAGCGACATTGAGATCCCGGCTGTGGTGTCGGTCCAGTCTGTGCAGAAGCTCATTGACTTCATGTACAGTGGCGTTCTGCGTGTGGCCCAGTCGGAGGCGCTGCAGATCCTCACGGCCGCGAGCATCCTGCAGATCAAGCGCGTCATCGACGAGTGCACGCGCATCATGGCCGGCGCGCCCGGCGGCTTCGGGGCGGCCTCAGGTTCCGGCGGGCATGGAGGTGACTCGTGCCAGGAGACCACGCCGCGTGGCACGCCTGAGTCGGGCACGTCGGGACCCAGCAGCGACGCAGAGAGCGGCTACATGATGGCCCAGCAGCAGCACAGCCTGGAGCGCGTCTACACCTCGCTCTACTCCGGCCTGGGCGTCCAGAACGGCAAGGACGGCGGTGGTGGGGGCGGCCACCACCAGGCATACCTGCACGCGGGCGTGGGGGCGGGGGCCGGGGCGGGCACGCAGGGCCAGGGCCAGGAGCCGGCCTGGATTGCCCGCATCCACGAGAGATCCCAGCATGCCATGGAGCGCTACCTGAGCACCACCCCTGAGAGCTCCAGCCACTGCCGCAAGCAACCACGCCCCGTCCGACTCCACCCAGGGGGTGAGTCACCAGAGGGAGGAGTGTAGTTGGTCAGGCGTCATCAGAGGGAGGGGTGTAGTTGGTCAGGCGTCATCAGAGGAAGGGGTGCAGGGGTCAGACGTCATCAGAGGGAGGGGTGTAGTTGGTCAGGCGTCATCAGAGAGAGGAGTGTAGTTGGTCAGGCGTCATCAGAGGAAGGGGTGTAGTTGGTCAGGCGTCATCAGAGAGAGGAGTGTAGTTGGTCAGGCGTCATCAGAGGAAGGGGTGCAGAGGTCAGACGTCATCAGAGGGAGGGGTGCAGAGGTCAGGCATCATCAGAGGGTGGGGTGCAGGGGTCAGTCCAGAGGGGACAAGTTAGGACAAGTTAGTGTGTCCATCACTGACGCTCAGGCAGACATACAAATCGAGACGAGTGATCACAGACAGGCAGGAGTCAGTGATACAGACACACAGACAGGCAGGAGTCAGTGATACAGACAGACAGATGTAATCAGTGATACAGACAGACAGACAGGCAGATGTAGTCAGTGATACAGACAGACAGGAGTCAGTGATACAGACACACAGACAGATGAAATCAGTGATACAGACATAGACAGACAGATGTAGTCAGTGATAGAGAGACAGGAGTCAGTGATACAGACACACAGACAGACAGATGTAGTCACTGACACAGGCACATAGACTCACAGACAGACAGACAGGAGTCAGTGATACAAGCCCTTTTCACAGAGGAACCTGCTACATTCCAGGGACTGAAATTGTGAGTTCATGGCGGGTCGAAAAATGTGAAAGCAAAGCAGGTTATCTGCCTAAAGCCTAAAGTCATGCTCCTGTGTTAGGAGAGGAGTTAAAGTCATGCTCCTGTGTTAGGAGAGGAGTTAAAGTCATGTTCCTGTGTTAGGAGAGGAGTTAAAGTCATGTTCCTGTGTTAGGAGAGGAGTTAAAGTCATGTTCCTGTGTAGGAGAGGAGTTAAAGTCATGTTCCTGTGTTAGGAGAGGAGTTAAAGTCATGTTCCTGTGTTAGGAGAGGAGTTAAAGTCATGTTCCTGTGTTACGAGAGGAGTTAAAGTCATGTTCCTGTGTTAGGAGAGGAGTTGGGAGAGTTGCACAGGGTAGCCAGTAGAGGGAGCTCTGCAGAGCCGCATATCAATGAGCTTATGATACTTTCTGCAGGAAGCCGAAAAAATGTCTTAGCTAAGCAATCTGCTGGTCTGTAGCCTATGCCTGTATGACTGAAATAAAGGTGATGGTGGCCTTAAGATGTGGATTAGCGATAAAGCTGGACCATGTAAGTGTAAGTAATGTAATGTAATATAAGACCACTGTAAGTGTTGTTAGCAAAACGATGCTAACATTATGTGTACTAGCTGTACAACAACATTGGACAAGCTGTTAGTTTAGCTTGCCCTGTTGGCACTCGCCCCTGACATGAAGCTCTTTAGCTCATTCATGTTTTCCGAGGTAGCCTCCAACCAACACACTCTACCACTGCAAGCCCTCAGTGACCTAAGAAAACTATGACACCACAGTTAGCGGGACACTGACATGAGCCCGGGTCAGATTGGGCTTAACTTACACACTGAACACGCTTCGGCTCTGAAACTAGGGTCCGAGGTGGGTTGCTTGCCGGGTTGAGTGGACACCAGACCCTGTGACAGTCAGTGTGAGAGGAACAGGCAGCACACGAAATCCAGGGTTATAATCAGTGTGAAAGAGCTATCAGACACACACAGAGACAGACAGACTGGAGTCAGTGATACAGACGCACAGACAGACAGCCAGGAGTCAGTGATACAGACGCACAGACAGACAGACAGGAGTCAGTGATACAGACGCACAGACAGACAGACAGGAGTCAGTGATACAGACGCACAGACAGACAGCCAGGAGTCAGTGATAACTGATACACAGACAGACACACAGATGGATGGGCGGGGTCAACGATCTACTGCTCCAGGCCTCTGAGAGTGGTGTAGGCCCAGCAGTGTCAGAGGTGAGAGAGAGACTGAGCTTTCACATTGATTTACATTGGCCTCTTTCATGTCTTTCTCTCCCCCTCTCTCTCTCTTTCTCCCCCTCTCTCTCCCTCTCCCCCTCCTTTTCTCTCCCTCTCTCTCTGCAGGGCTGCACATTAAGCAGGAGTCTGAGGACGACTACAGCAGCTATCTGTCCTACTCGACATCTGGGGTTCTGGTGGGTGGTGACGAGGGCTCCGAGAGTGAGCCTAAGGGTGAGAGCTTCGACTCCGGCGTCAGCTCCTCCGTGGGCACCGAACCTGACTCCGCAGATCACACCCACCAGCAACATCACTTCCTGTTTGGCCGGGAGGAGGCCAGCTCAGACGCCGAGGCCGGAGGGGTTGTGACCAGCGGAGGAGGGGCTTCACACGGACACACTCCCTCTTCTCTCCCTGTGACTCGCATCGAGGTGAGCAATTCGTCTCCAGAGCGGACGCTCCACGAGTCGGATGGCGCCCCGGGGTCGGCCTCCCTGGCATCGGGCACCAGCCCTGTGGAGACCCTCATCTCGCAGTCACCCGGGGCAACGCTGCCCTCGGCCCAGCTGTACCTGCGGCAGCCGTGCGAGAGTCCAGCGGGGGCAGGCGGCCTGAGACTGCCCCTCACGCTCACCAGCAACAGCCAGGTGATGGGCACGGCTGGAAACAGCTTTGTGCCCGCCATCTTTGCCACCCAGCCCTCCAGCACCAACAAGCCCTTCCTTTTCAGCCTGCCCCCGTCCATGGGCTCTGGCGCGGGGGCAGGGGGGCAGTTTGTAGCCGTGCCCCCCGCCCCTCCCAGCACCCACGGCCCACCAGGGCTGTCCCCATTCCCGGGGGGAGGAGCTGGCGGTCAGTCGGGGGGCGCGGGGGGTGTTGCTGGGCAGCAGGGTGAGAAGAAGCCGTATGAGTGCACACTCTGCAGCAAGACCTTCACCGCCAAGCAGAACTACGTCAAACACATGTTTGTGCACACAGGTAAGGGTCTTGTGTTTGTGCTGACAGGTGAGGGTTTAGTGTTTGTGCACACAGGTAAGGGTCTTGTGTTTGTGCTGACAGGTGAGGGTTTGGTGTTTGTGCACACAGGTAAGGGACTTGTGTTTGTGCTGACAGGTGAGGGTTTGGTGTTTGTGCACACAGGTAAGGGACTTGTGTTTGTGCTGACAGGTGAGGGTTTAGTGTTAGTGTTTGTGCATTTGTCAACTATCAATTACATCAGGGGCAGCCTCCCTTAGAGCACCTTAGGGCTAAGTGCCTTGCTCAAAGGCACAATCTTCCAGGCCACTTGCATGCTAGCCAGGTCCCTTAACCACTATGCCACCACCACCCATATGTTGCATATGGAGGGCTAGCATACTATAGTATGTAACATATGGAGGGCTAGCATACTATAGTATGTAACATATGTAGGGCTAGCATACTATAGTATGTAACATATGTAGGGCTAGCATACTATAGTATGTAACATATGTAGGGCTAGCATACTATAGTATGTAACATATGTAGGGCTAGCATACTGTGGTTGGTCTGTTCTGACTGTCTGCTTGGTGTCCCTGTGTGTTTGTCTCCCCCTGCAGGTGAGAAGCCCCACCAGTGCAGCATCTGCTGGCGGTCTTTCTCCCTGAAGGACTACCTGATCAAGCACATGGTGACGCACACAGGTGTGCGTGCCTACCAGTGTTCCATCTGCAACAAGCGCTTCACACAGAAGAGTTCCCTCAACGTGCACATGCGTCTGCACCGCGGGGAGAAGTCCTACGAGTGCTACGTCTGTAAGAAGAAGTTCTCCCACAAGACCCTGCTGGAGCGGCACATGGCGCTGCACGCGGGCGGCGTGGGTCTTGGCGTCAGCAGCGGCATCACCGCCGGGGTGGTGGGGGTCAGCGGAGGCATCCCTGGCATGGGTGGTGCAGGCGTGATCGGAGTGGGTGGGATGGGCAGTGGTGGGGGAGGCGCGAGTGTGGGTGTGGTGGGAGGAGCAGGAATGGGCGGAGCTAGCGTGAGCGGCATCAGTGGAGCAGCGTCAGGTGGCACGGCAACGGGGGCCTCCTCTGTGCCCATGACCCTAGCTGATCCCAGTGCAGTGGCTGCTGGCCTCGCTGTGGCAGGCGGGGCCGGAGGGGCCGGAGCAGTGGGGGGCGGGGCGGCGGTGGGCGTGGTGTCTGAAGGAGCTGCCTCCCACCAGGAGCAGACAACCTATGTCTGCTCCGTCTGTCCCGCCAAGTTTGACCAGATCGAGATGTTCAACGACCACATGCGTATGCACGTGACAGATGGCTAAGATGTCACGTTTCACCAGCCAAGCAAACAACCAATCAGAATCCAACTCACTCAACCACATAGCTCAGCAACAACCAATCGAAATCCAATCCACTCATCTCCACAGCTCAGCAACAACCAATCGACATCCAGTCCACTCATCTCCACAGCTCAGCAACAACCAATCGAAATTTAATACACTCATCTGCACAGCTCAACAACAACCAATCAGAATACAATCCACTCCATCTCCACAGCTCAGCAACAACCAATCAGAATCCAATCCACTCCATCTCCACAGCTCAGCAGCAGCAGCAGCAGCAGAGCCTGTTAGTCGAGGCAGCAGCCAAAGTTCTTCTTCTAGCCCAACATTATCGGCTCACACAGAACAGCAGTTTCCACCCGGGAAATCAAGGAAAATAACTTCAGTTTGTTTTGGATGAGTGGCGAAGATGAAATAAATGAATGGAGGATGTAAAAAAAGAACTAAAATGGCACTAGATTTGTTATTTTCTTTTTATCTTTTTTTTTAATTGTCTTAAGTGATCTTTTTGAGGGCAATGTTTGAATATATATATATATATATATATATATAAATATATATATATGTGTGTGTGTGTGTGTGTGTGTGTGTGTGTGTGTGTGTGTGTGTGTGTTGTTAGCACATGTACGCTACTACTGGCACATTTTTGAAATATTTTGTCTTTATCTTATGATGTTTCCCAGAGAAAAAAAAAAACATGTTTATGTGTTCTTGTTCTCTTTACAATATTATTTTTTGGTGTTAATAATTCCTTCATTGTTGCCTTAAAGGCTGGTGAGCAGTAACATTGGCTGACTAATCCACTGGCTGGATTTTGTGTCCCAGTAGTTACTATACGGCCTCTAAACACATCGATAAAAAGGTAAATATTTGTTCACGCTCTGACTGAGCTTTAAAATAAGTCCTTTGTGTATTGCCGATTTCGTTACGTGTTAAACACTACCAGAATCTGGCGGGAAAAAATGACAAACCTAAGATAAAAGTCACACAAACACACACACTTGTACACAAAATGCCAGTTCTGCAGTGCGCAAATACAGTTCAAAGCACTGTAAGTGCTCCATCACATACCGCCCAGAATGTGCCCAGATACACAAATCAGCAGAGTCCCGCATGGTCCAGTGTCATAGTATTGTACTCTACAATATTCCCCAAACATTGCCGTTTAAACATCTTAAAAATGTAGACAAAAAAACAGAATAGCTAAGAATACAATATGAACATTTGGAACTAGCATCCTTCAAATGTTTAGTTGTAGACCGAACTTTGAACAGCTGAAAAGCGTTCAAAACTTACTGTGGTATCAATACATGTTGACACAATTTTTTATTACGTTTTTTGATGACACAAAGAAACTTAAAAAAGTAGAAAAAAATTGAGACACAGATATGCCTTGTTCATTTTTACATCTGTGTGGGGATTGTAAAACGTGAGAATTGTCAACACTGGGTTTGTGATTAATGACGATTATTGTTATTGTTGTTACGATAATGATAGTTGTTGCTGTTATTTATTGAGCGTTTGCTAATATGTGGGAATATGTGGTAAGATGGAAAGCAATGTTGCAGCTGTTGTTATGACAATTATGATTGTCATTAAAAAAAAACAGGTGGTACAATTTGGCTTGTATTTGTTAGATGTTTTGAAAACAGAAAAGACAAAAAAAAGATTCTTTCATGGAATATTGGAAGAATTATACTTTCAAATTTTTTTTCATTTTGTTTTCATGTATTACTTTTGACTTAATTGACAAATTTTCCCATAATTGTGGATGCCGATCTTCCCAATATTTCAGTATATTTTGTAGTCACAAAAAGCTTGAAGGTCAACTCTTTCCACAGTGTGCTTGTTTTTATAAATATCCAAAGCAAAAAAAAAGAGGAAAACAATTCTACATGCTTTAACGCACATTATATTTGATTGGTTAAACTTTCAGTCCCGCGTCACACTGCCACAATAATCCCCTAGTGCAAAAAACAACACAAAAAAAACATGACTGTTTCAAATGACCTCTTCCACTGAAAAAATACATGCACACACAAGTTCAATTCCAGATGGAAGCTGAAATATTTTCAGCCTTAACCAAGAAACATGAGCATCTTTTGAGAATTGTGTTAATGTTTAAGAGTTTGATTGGCAAACTTGTTCCATAAATATCAGAAGATTGACATGAAGTGAGAAGCTAAGCTAAGCTAAGGCCTGTGTTTATTGTTTTTGAGCACCTTCTTTCTTTGCCTTTAATCCCAAAAGAACTTGATCAAGTCAGCTTTTTTTTTGCACTTAGTGAAGCAGTCAGCCACAAAATATTTGCACTTGAGTTTTGTAAACATAGCTCCTTAACAAGTGATTTGGTCTGTAATCCACATTCTCTTCCATAATTTTGTTTTTGTGTCAAACACAGAATATCAGCATCACAGGGATGTGCTGTCCAGGCAGAGCCATTAAATGTAGAATGAAATTATGAAATTTCAGTATCCACTCAACCTTGCTATAATCAATTTGCCCAATTCTCTAGAAAGTTCACTTGATTTAATTCTGCTTCTGAATCAGGATGGTCTTTTAAAACACCTTGGGTATCCAAGCGCTGGACAGATGTTACCGGGGCTACATTAAGGTCCGGCTTACAGGACACACCTTAAGGCCAAACACACCAATCAGGTTAAAATTTAAAGTATTCAAGACATGGACAGCCAACCCTTGTGAAACTAAATTTTGTAAAAAAAATTTATTTCTTATAGATTTGATTTTTGAAAAAAGACATTTCATGTCCAATTTTGTTGAATGTGAAACAGAGAAATAAAATCCTTCTTGTGAGAGTAGACAGGGTGTTGCCCATTCTCATTGACCCAACCCCTACAGTAACCCCTTAACCCCAAACCCTCAGTCCCTACCCTAACCCCATCCCCAATCCCCTGTTGCTCCCCTACCCCGTAGTCCTACCCCTAACCCTACACTGTAGTCCTACCCCTTAGTCCTACCCCCTAGCCCTACCCCCTAGCCTACCCCTAGCCCTACCCCCTAACCCTACACTGTAGTCCTACCCCTTAGCCCTACCCCCTAGCCCTACCCCCTAGCCCTACCCCCTAACCCTACACTGTAGTCCTACCCCTTAGCCCTACCCCCTAGCCCTACCCCCTAGCCCTACCCCCTAGCCCTACCCCTTAGCCCTACCCCCTAGCCCTACCCCCTAGCCTACCCCTTAGCCGCTACTCTAAACCTATAGTGCCAGGAGGGGAGAGTCTGGTCTGTTTGCACGAGTGTGTGGGAGATGCCTGGGGGATGTTCCAAGTAGGTGGTTAACTGACAAACCTGGCTTTGTTAAGCTGGAGGTTGTGGTAAACCTGCTAGTAGAGGAGCCTGGAGTCCATATTCTCTTAACTGAACAAAACTAGTAGGTGACTCTATTAGCAGGTTTACTACTTCCTCTTGGTTAACTAAACTAGGTCTATCACTTAACCAACTACTTGGATTCCCCCCCCTGGACAAAGCAGTACTTATTGGGCTCCTGATAAACAAATGCACTACACTAGGTAGTCATTTCTCCCATTTAAAGTGCTCTACAGAAGTTCTCAGAGCTGAGGGTTTGGCAAGCTGATCCAAATTCTCTTGAGCGGGCACCACTACAAACACAGACTCAGACCATGGCACTCCTGAATGAGGTCCTTGCAACCCTGGGGGAAAAATGTAAAAAGAATTTAAAAAACAACCACAATAGCACCATAATAGCAGGAACAAAGCCCATGTCAAATATGCAATTGAAAGCCCACCTTCAGGACGTACAGCAGTGTTAGCCGTGATGAGAATCCTAAAGTGCGAGAAAAGGTTGTGTGGCAGCAGAAGCTGAATGCTTCACGAGCCTGGAAGGGTTGCACTTCATGAAAGGCTTCAGGAGGATGCTTGCTTTTTTCTTCAAGCTTTTTCCTTCTGTTGAAATGTGGAGCAGTCAAAGCTCCCCAAATCCATGTTTGCATGCCTAGTGCTGTCCAAGAAAATCCTTTTTTGTTGTTGTATTTAGAGCTGAAAGATTAGCGTCATGTAGTGCACTCCTGTTCGTTCAGACCTGTCCACTGTTATCTGTGTGCTGCCACGTAGTAAGTCAGTCATTTATGCACCTTTGGCTGTTTGATACATTCCTGTGTGCAGTTTTAGGGAGACTAGCTGAGAGATGTACATTAAACTCGATCGTCCGAACACTCAAATGGCCTCTCTGGCCCGAGTGCTTGGAGCCCAGGTCTGCTGCAGTCTCCCTGTGTGACCAGGGCCTAGCTGGGCTCAGTGGCTAATCCTGCTGACACTCATTTGCCTTTAAGGTGATACAGAAGAACTAGCCGAGCCCCCTCTCCTCTGTAGACACATCTGTCTATAAACATATTTGGGCTTTTTGATACTTTAACCAATGTGGCTTTTGATTCGTTAGATCTCCAGTACGACAAAACAGACCAATAAATTGCAATGTCTAAAAGCAACAATAAAAGCAGGCAGAAACATGTAATGGAAGACGCCAGATTGGAATCAACAAGCAAAGATGGAGTTCATGCTGGAGGGATGCAACAGTTTTGCATTTTTCCCATTTTATTTGCACATGTTCACTTCTTAAATGTTGCCTGTGCTTTTGTTTTATAAATGTAAAGACAAAAAAACATGAAAATGTGTTTGTTTTTAGTGTTGTCTTGATTTTCTGCTTTGTAACTTTTAGTTGTTTTTTTTTCTGTGTGAGACAGTGAAACATTACTTTTGTCATTTCTGTCAGATTTCGTTTGTTTCAAGTTCTGTTGTCGTTCACATAAAGGAATATTATTTTTGAATGGATGGAAATGTAAAACATGAAATAGAACTGTGGCTTGAAAGACTGGCTGTCACCTTTCCTCCTCTTCAACAGGAGGCGCTGTTGCAGATTTTTGCGGGAAAAAAAAATGTTGCATCTACATTGCACTGTTTTTTGGATAAATTGAATACCCCACGAAGTGCACTATTTACTGATTTATCAAATTGTGATTCTTCTTATTAATTATCACAGTGCGTTTTATGATGCTGTTACACCGAAATAGATTATAGTGTTTAGAGATGAATAATTGCGAAAATATATATTTTTATTTGTTTGTTGTTTTGAAGTTGGAAGTTTTCAAGTGAATTTGTTGGTTGGGCGAGTAGGGGGAAGTTGTGAGGCTGTTTGAAATTGTATTTTTGTTTAATTTTACTATGTTGAAGCAGTTTAGTTTTGATGTCAGACCTTGTTTGTTGTCCATTTTTTTTCCTTTCTTCGACTGATTTGACGCTAGCATCACTGTTGTTTTTTCTGATTCCTCACCTTCCCTACACTCATCTCACAGTGACTCGTCTAATGGCGTCATTCTAACGCTGTGTCAAAAATTGTGACATTACCAAAACAGCAATGCTGAAAAAGATCACAAATAGCTCAGCTTTTACCATGTTTAAGCTCAGCCCCTTTAGTGCAGCATCTTTATTAGCTTGTGTTGCTGTAGATGACCAGTAGGGGGAGGTGTGAGTTGTGTTCTAAACCCAAAGCTATCGACGGTGCTTCCAAACTACTGCCGCCGTAGAGGAGCACTGTTTCAGTCACCATCACAGTCACACACCCACACACACACACACACACACACTGTCCAGGCCTTTCTGTGGGAAATGGTATTGCTCTGACCATACCAGTTCGGCCTGGTCTGTTTCAAATTAGTATGCATGAGAGCTGATTTATCTCAAATGTAAATGTTATGCACACGTTGAGTGTACAGTTTTATTCTCTGGTAAACTTCCTCAAGTATTCCCCCCCACACACACACACACACAATGCTTGAGGTGATTAACGTTGCCCTATGAGACTTTAGGTAGCACACTTGGCTAACGCACCGAGAGCTAATTCAGTAACCTGCCGCTTGCGCCGCCATAGAGCCAGAAGATCAGGTGCTACCTAGACTGAGCCCCTGGAGATGATGTCCAAGCTGAGGTCAGTGTCTCCGTGTGTTTGCCAAAACATTTACTAATGAACCTGAGAGTGTCAAGTGTCCACATGTAGGTAAGGAAGTGCTGCAGGCAAGCGGGCAGCACAGCTGTGACTCTGCTGTCCATTCTGTCTTCTGCAGTACAGATGCTGGAACGCTTAGTTAGCATGACTGTGTGAGGCTAACATCCCTGCATATGGTGCCATTAGGATTCTAGCCGGTTAGCTCGACTGTGTCAAGTCAACATCCAGGGTGTCGGTAGGATGCTAGTTTGTTAGCTTGACTGTATGAAGCTAACGTCCTTGCATATGGTTCCATTAGGATGCTAGCTAGTTTACCTGTCTGTGATGTTAACATCTCTCAGCTGCCATGTGTAATGATGCAATGGCAGGACATCAGCCTTGTCTTAGGCCAGCAGGCCTAAAGGGCCTCCCTTTCCTACTGTACACAGGGAAAACCTTATTGGAAGATCAGTCAGTCACTGTGCTTGTACATTATTCACACATTTTCTCATGCGCGCACGCACACACACACACACACACACACCTGCCTTAATTCTAATTCCAGTAAATGCACTATTTGGTTGAAGAGGTGCTTCATGCTGTTCTACTAGCTATGTGGAGTTCTTATGTTAGGAGACCTTTGTGTAATGTTAGTATTACATAATGACCACAGTAACAATTCAATGTCCACTTGAACGACTTTGGTGGTTATGTGTTGAATGTTTTTGCAGTATGAAATTCCCTGATTGGGAAAAAGACGGAGAAGTTTAGGTGTTGAGGCCCAGGGAAGAGCTAAGGGGTCCCAGATATTCTCTTTGCTTTTGTTTTAGGGGTTTTTGAATTCCTATTTCTAAAAGAAAACAGAAAAAGAGACGACACCCCCATTCGGCGTGTGCAGATTTACAGTTCGTTGCCAGCATTTGATATCCTATATCTAGTCACATTAGTATCTTATACTGCACCTCCAACAATGCCTTCCTCTGGTATGTGTCATTTAAGTGTGTGTGTGTGTGTGTGTGTGGAGGGGGCCATAATGGTGAGAGGGAGGTTGAGGAGAAATCATGTTTGTCTAGTGTGAGGAAAGTCAAACAAACAAAAAAATGACCAAAAAAAAAAAAAGTTAAAAAAAAAACAAAAGACTCGTTCTGGTTTGGTATTCCAAGTTCCTTTGTGTTTCTATGTTGGTGACTGGTGTGGTTCTGCACTGTCCTTCCTGTATCTGTAGTGTAGAGTAGAGGTCCTCGGACCTGAACTGCTCTTTTCAGTAAGCTTCACAAGGAAATACTATAAAATGTCGTCTGCATAAAGTCTTCTTTCACTTTGAAATTTGTCATTTTGAAAATAATAATAGCAGTGTATACATATATGAACTGTCATACTCACTCTTCTCGTAATACATTTTTACTGCATAGTTTACTTCTGTTTTTCTGTCTTTCCATGTCTTGAGTAGCCATATGCGTAGTTGTCCCAGTAGCAGTGGGTGTGTATGGTCATAGCTTCAGTCTTGTGTGGGTTTCTGTGTGTGTGTGTGTGTGTGTGCGCGCGCGCACGTGCACTCTCCTGTTAGCTGTAGGTTTGGGTTGTGTTCTGCCGGGACTCTTCACTCCTCAGATTCCCTCCTGGTTTGTTTGTAACTGAAGTGCATTTGTGTGTTTAAGGCCAGCGGCTCCTGGTCAGTCAGTCTGCATACATAAGTGGGGCTTGGGAGACACAGCCATGAAAGATACACACCTCACCTCTGTCTTAGAATGTCTGTGTAGTTTACCCCTCCAATGTCTGTAGTTTACCCCTCCAATGTCTGTAGTTTACCCCTCCTGTGTGTCTGTAGTTTACCCCTCCAATGTCTGTAGTTTACCCCTCCAATGTCTGTAGTTTACCCCTCCTGTGTGTCTGTAGTTTACCCCTCCTGTGTGTCTGTAGTTTACCCCTCCAATGTCTGTAGTTTACCCCTCCTGTGTGTCTGTAGTTTACCCCTCCTGTGTGTCTGTAGTTTACCCCTCCTGTGTGTCTGTAGTTTACCCCTGCTACATGTCTGTAGTTTACCCCTCCTGTGTGTCTGTAGTTTACCCCTTGCTGTGACTGTAGTGTTCTTCACTAGCTGTATTATACCGTTGGCTTCCAGATTAGTCTGAGACCAAACTCACAGTGTGACGCATCCCATGGACGTAGCAGGTAGCTGTGTTTCTCTGAGCTGGAGTATTTTTCTGTTGGCTGTGAGGAGTGCAGTGCAGTCAGAGAGGTCCCAGAGGTCCCACGCTGTTCTGTGCACCCGAGATCGCTTGCCTTAATGTTGTTGTGTTGTGTGGTGGGTGTGGTTTGAGGATGTTGAGTTCTTCTGATTGGCCTTAATTCAAGGCATGGCAGCAATTGGTTCCCCACTCATACACTCTGCAACCAGTGCTCTGGAGCTAAAGCCACTCGGGGAATGGGACTCTCTAGAGCTGCTCGGGGAATGGGACTCCAGGTCCTCTGATGCCTTCAGTGAACCACTGTGACAAATACATGGACTTCTGTTCCATCGTCAGAGGGAGTTCCACCAAGCTGCCCATTGGCACTCCACATGCAGTACAGTTGTGTGACCAAATGTGACGTGTAGGGATGTTGTTGTGCAAGACTTCCTGTAGTATTTTGTTTAAATACTGTGATGTCACACCCAAGGAGATTATTTGGCCAATCCCTGCAATTCCAACTTTATGCAACTTTTTCGTGGCATCATTTTTGAGGAGAGAATAATTGACCATTGTAACATGATCAGTCCCACAGTTGTGTGTGTCATAAAAAAGCTTGTAACTCCAGTTTATCTGGTTTGTGTTCATATATTAGAGCCATTCTCTGACACAGTAATGAATAGCAGACAGTAGACTTTCAAATACTGTATAAAATAATGTCCTCTGAGGCCCTGGACTTCTTTACCAGATCCAGTCTGCAGACACAAGTGCCTATACGAAGCACAGCCATGTGCACCCACTTCAGTTCCAGTGTTGTGATTCTGCGGCAGCTCTGCCCAGACTCCCACCCATGGCAGAGACAGCACTAGTATTCCCAGTGATGTCAGCACCATCTGATACAGGACACATGACAGCTTGTATGCTGCCTCCCAAACCAGCTGACTCTGCCGCCCCTGTGCAGAGGAACTGGTCTTGGGTGACCCAGCCAGAGCATGCTGGACTAGCATGTTACTGTTAAGAGACTAGTTTGGTGTAACGGTACTGGCAGTATGTTTACTGGTGTTAAGAAACCAGTTTAAGGTGTAACATGTCCAGAGTCAGCAGTTTGCTGGGTTCCCACTGCCATTAATTGACTTGCTTTTCACTTCAAAACCACCTTTAGACTCCTGTACAGACCAGTACAAGCAATAATGACCTAAATCATCACAGTCAGCAAGCCAGACAAGATCCAATACTGTACCTATGAGGGCCTTTACTTCCTGCACATCTCTGACAACTGATCTGTGTAAAGAAATAGAATATCTCTGTCTGTCCTCACTTATAAATACTACCCAGACACCTTTCAGAAATATTCCTCTTCTGATTCAGAGTATTACATTATACTGTTTAGCCTATTAGTCTCACCTCACAGACACCTTTCAGAAATATTTCTCTTCTAATCCAGATTATTAAATCATACTGTTTAGTGTATTAATCTCATCTTAACTGATTTGTTTATGTGTAATAATTCACTGCTTGCAATGTAGTAATATAACCCATTAAAGGCTTCTAACACAACATAATCCAAAGACTACAGTTCTAAAAAGACATATATTTACTTCAGTACACATCCTTATGTTGTATGATATTCTATTTTACAGCTGTACAATAATATATATTATACATACATATTTTACAGGCTACAATCTATACCGTAAAGCAGTGGTCAGCGTATACAAGAAAAAAGATATAAGGTTATTAATGCAAATTTCAGTAACTGTGGTGTTTCTTTTTCTTTGTCAAGGTTTGGTTCTGATGAGAGTCTGTAGATGTTTCTAGTGCCATGCAGCCACTTCTAAGCGAGACTGTCCCAGCTGAAGCTCCATGGTGCTGGGGGGGTATCAGTGCAGAGCATCATTGTGTGGGTGGATTAGAATTTAGTTCAAATAAATTAACTAGCATCTTCCCTCATGTTCCGTTGGCACTGGCTTTTAAACTGGCCAGTGTCCATAGTTCCATATGTGTGTGTCTTGTCTGTAGTGGCTGTAGTGTTTGTGTGGTTAGTGACCCTGGCACAGAGAAGACAAGGAATTCCATCATCGCTACTCAGGGCTGCAGCGACAGGAACTCAATTAGAGCCGATTCAGTTTTACTCCCCGACCTTCTGTGTCACACTTGCCTAAACTTTTTAACAACAGTAATAAACTAGTACAGAAGGTTTTGGAAGGTTACAAAATCCATCCACAGTATTCTAGATGACACTGAATAACAAAGACTACACCTTTTTGTAAGTTCCATTGTTTACACTCCTTATTGTTAGGAAAATACTGCCAGCAGCATGTGACAAAAATCTAAAAACAAAAACTTCTTAAATGCCTTTACTTTCTTAAAGTACACCAACCTGTGCAGCTCTGTAGTCGTATTAAGACCAGTAGATAAAGTAACATCTCCAGCACTGATGTCGCCAGCTTGACTTTCACTGCCTGTTATATTGCTGATTACTGTTGTTATTACAACCAGCAATATCTTTGCAGCTTTAATTTGAAAGGCAGTATGTGATGTCTGTTTTGAATTGGAACACGCAAGTCAGCAGAGACTCCAAACCACCAGAACCCCAACAATGTATTGCTTTCCATAGCAACGCTACACACATAGTCATGTCGTCTCTAAAGGACACGTTATTGATAGTATTTTTGATGATTAACATGATTTTCTCCCCGTTATCTGGCCAGTCTCCACAGACGCCAAAGTGGAGATGATTCTGCCATTGCTAGCACCTTGCTCTGATGATTGAGCCTCAATTGGATGAAATGCTGCAGTTCTGTTTTTATTGAGTTTGTTTGATTTTCTTTTCTCCCGTGTCCTATTTCATTTGTTCTTACACTGCTGTGATGTGTTCTGCAAAACATTAAAGTAGAATGGAACATTTCTTGGGTGTTCTAACTTCCATTGGCTGAACAGATCGTGCCACTGTTGGCTCCCTGTGTTATGTGTGGCTAGGCTAACGTGGCTAGGCTAATCGTACCCTTTAGCAAATACAATCTGATATCTGGGAAAGTTTCCAGCATAATGAACATTTATGTGGTTGCGTCACACCAAAGGAAGTGATTTGCCTGGTGACTCTTGTGTTCAGTGTAATTTGTTTTTTGAGATTTGATTCAGCAAAAGAAGCAAAGAGAAAAAAATACCTGAAAAACACGTTGGCTGTACAGGTCAGATTGATAGCCTAGGGTTAACCCTAAGTAACACTATCAGTTTCAGTGTGGGAAAATTTGAATGGAGACAAATTGGTTTGTGCCATGACTTTGGTCACAAACACTGGACATAATTCTTGGGAGAGGTCATTTCATTTTTTAGTTTTGTTTTGTTTGTGTGTTTATTTTATTTGTTTTTATTATTATTATTATTTGCAAATGACCACAAGAACTGCATTTGCACTTTGGATTACCTGCGAGAGTAGTGCCCCCCCCACGCCCTGAGCTGTTTAGGTCCCAATTCAGGCAACACACCAACATATTAAACACTCTTCTCTGTGTTTAAATTGGTAGTGGCCCATATTAAACACTCTTCTCTGTGTTTAAATTGGTAGTGGCCCATATTAAACACTCTTCTCTGTGTTTAAATTGGTAGTGGCCCATATTAAACACTCTTCTCTGTGTTTAAATTGCTATGGGCCATAACCCACTAGTCTTTTCAAATTTTTCAGTCTTTGTGTGACCAAAGTAATAAACTTGATTTTTTAAGTGTTTTCCACAATCCCATAATAAGTGATATTGTAAAGGTACATTTACTAGTGGGATAAGTTGGTTTTTGTCCAATTGGTTGAATTTACCCCTTAAAGGTGCCCTGCCATGCAAAACCGTTTTTACCTGTTGTTTTTGAAAAATGATGGGTCTGTATGAGTTTGTGTTGTATGGTGCATGTGAAAATGGAATACTGTTATCCCTGTCTGCAATAGCCAATGAAAAGAAATAAACCGAGAAATCAGGCCAATACGAAAAGTTCATCTGTGTTACGTTATCCTGCCTATCTGTACACCTTTGGCGGATAGCACTGCATTATCGCCCAATCCATGCTCTCCTGTGTTTGATTAGTGCCCGCCTGACAGAATCCTAACTATGCCAGATCAGTGTATATGCATGAAATGAAGATAACAGGCAGAATAGCAACGGTCGTGTTTTCAGTTTTATACCTAAATAACAGGAGCTAAGGGTCAAACTGCAGCAGTCACTTTTTGGAGAAGTCTATTATTATTTCTTCTTCCAGTACATTTTAAAAAGAATGACACGTCAACTTCAGGGAATACAACCAGCTTTATAAGTTTTCCCCTGTGGTTGTAACCGTAGCATTGTGACAACGAAGCAGTTATCTAGTTATGCTGGCTACTATGAAATCCTTACAACCTTACCACTGCGAAGTGTCTGTTTGCAATCTCCAAGCAGTGGATGTGCGTGTGATTTCTTCCTCTGCTTCCTCTGAAATTTAATATTCCAAAAAGTTTTGTTCTTCTTCCCTTGCAGTTCTGACATTAGCAAACTAGTGTGACAGTAAATATATTGACTTAACCTGCCATCAGAGTCATGCAACACTGAGAGGCTAGCCTACAGCAGCGAATCAGAACTCGTAGCTCATTATCATAGGCAGAAAAACAAAGTGCTTTTCTCAAGGGCCATTTCATAGGTTACGGAGGACCCTGTTCAGGTCCTTGTACCATTTTCAGCCCGTTTCCAGTCCAACTAAAGTTACAGACCATCTTTGGAGACCTCAGAGAACAATTTCAAATCCTCGGTAGATGTATGGCATGGCACCTTTAAAATTAATATCTAACTAAATGAATCTAACAAAATTGCACTCACAATTTTATGTGTCCAAAAATCTACTTTAAAAAAGGTTTTCAAATACCACCCCTTGAAAAAACACTCTAAAACCACTGTCCCCAAATGTGTGATATAAACCACTACAAGCGAAACAAATTTAACAATTTAGATTTAACACACTTTAATGGATAACCTGGTGGGGCAGCTATGTCTCCTAAACAAAGTAGAAATCACAAAAATTGTTAATCAAAGAACTGCCACTTTTACGAACCAGACAGGAGATTTGCACTAAAGAAAACAAGCCCCTGCCCATAACCTGGACTCCTAACTGGGCAGGGGGAAATATCTTCCATTTTTTATGAGCTAGCAATAGAGAACCGAGAGAACACATTCATGAACCACATTTTGAATGAAAGAAAGAAAGATGTGTGCACTGATGATACTATTTTACGTTTGCATTGTGTGTGAAGGAAATGCTCTCTGAGGAGAATGTTTTTTGTTTGTTTTTTTTGTATTTATTTCTATTGTTATTTACTGTTATCGGCCTTCTCTGAGTGTAACAGAAGTAAAATCAGTCTTTTCCTTGTCTCAAAATTGTGCCTGTCTTTCTTTTCTTTTTTGTTTGACTGAATCCCTTTGTAGAATCGGCCTTTTACAGAAAGGCCACCTTTGGCATGTGGCCATCTTAGCACAGAAGATGTGCTGCAGCAGGGGCCCTTGTGTTGCCCCCAGCACATCCCGTGTGAACTTAGTGTCCCAGTGCTGGTCTGATGGTTAGGCAGCGTAATATGTGGCCATCTTAACCACTCCACTGAACTTAGTGTCCCAGTGCTGGTCTGATGGTTAGGCAGCGTAATATGTGGCCATCTTAACCACTCCACTGAACTTAGTGTCCCAGTGCTGGTCTGATGGTTAGGCAGCGTAATATGTGGCCATCTTAACCACTCCACTGAACTTAGTGTCCCAGTGCTGGTCTGATGGTTAGGCAGCGTAATATGTGGCCATCTTAACCACTCCACTGAATGTTGTCATTGAAGAGAAATCATGACAAATGCTTTTAGACCCATTCAGCTGGAAAGACATAAACCAGCAGCTCTGCCCCGTCCATCAGGCCTGAAGAGGTACTGTTTTAAAGTTAACTTCTTACTTGACCAGGGTTCCTCAGAGTCTTATTTTTTCACAGCAGGAGATTGCCTAGATCAACAGCAAAGCTCATTTTATACTACAGCAGTAATTTTAATCAGTTCATTTTACAGTCCAGCCAATCTAAAACAGTGTTTAGTAAGAAAATGAACTGTGTTTTCTGGCCTGCGGGGTTGACTGTGTGGGTTGACTAAGGGGAAAATGTGAAACAGTCAAATAGTTCCTAATTAGTGTTTAAAGATGAGGGTGGTACTTTGACACCTGTGCTTACAGTCCTGCCGACGTGTCTCTGACCAGAGGGACTTCGAGTCTGTGTGGGATTGCTGATAATCCATCGACAGACTATTGCTAATCTACGCCACACACTGCTGCAGGGAGTTTGGCAGGAGGGAATGCATAGCCCAGTGCCCATGCAGTTTGACTTATACCCCCTTAGATTAGTCGTGTTTTTTATGAGAAGACTAGCAACATTCTTCAGATTTTCAGTTCTGATTCCTTGGCACCTTTGTTGATGTGACATTTCGTTTTATTTGGATCAAAGGAGTTTTTTTTCTTCGCCGTTGTTTGTTTTGTCAAGAAAAAAAAGAACACAAAATAATAAAATAAGTAAATAATGTTTCTCTTGCCAGTGGGAGGTGAGTTTTTCTATCTAGAGAACCATTTCAATGTGCCTTCTGCTCTCTTCTCTTTGTAACTCTTGGTGAAGCTATTCGTAGTTAAGATGCTAGCATATATATCTGTAACATGAGTAATGAGTACCATGAAAAGAAATTGGAAAACCAGCTTGAGATCAATGTCCTTTGCACTATAGTATACCCAAACTGCTTTTATCTGGTTGTTTTTCTTTTCTTTCTTTTTGTATTGTGATGTGTATTTATAAACGGAAACAAATAAATGAATCAAATTCAAATTATTGTTTGTGTTGCATTTCACATATAAAAGAAAATTATGGACAAACAGTCAGAAAGTCTTTGATGCGTTAACCTGCTATCAGAGGTTTACTTTATCCTTTGAGTCATTTGTTTGGCATCTTAATGTTGATTTTGAATATTTTATTATTCTATAAATATCCTATACATCACTCCTTTCCTAATATTTGATCATGCAGTTAGAGTCTGTATGTTTACTGTAAATTTAATGACTTAATGACTGATAGCTATTGGCTTGTGTTCATGGATTAGGCTAGAGTTCATGGATTAGCGGTCATTGATTAAACTAGTGTTCATGCGTTAGTGTTCATGGATTAGGCTAGAGTTCATGGATTAGCGGTCATTGATTAGACTAGTGTTCATGCGTTAGTGTTCATGGATTAGGCTAGTGTTCATGAATTAGTGTTCATGGTCTAGGATAGTGTTCATGGATTAAGTTTGTGTCCATGCATTAGTGTTTATGGATTAGGCTAGGGTTCATTGATTTGTGTTCATTGATTAGACTTAGACCTAGGATTAGATTAGTGTTAATGGATTAGGCTCGTGTTCATGCATTAGTGTTCATTGATTGGGCTAGTTTTCATGGATTAGACTAGCCTGGTAATAATACCAGACCCTCGTTCTACACTCCCAATCTCATTCGGGAGTGAGATTTGATGGCTTATTTGAGGTGTTTAAGTTTAAAAAGATTGGATCGGCCCCTGACTGATAGCATTCTAGCTCTGCATTCATAACACCTCCTTCTGTTCGCTGATTGGACAGGTTGAAATGCCTCTTAAAACAACAAGTTCAGTGGGATCAAATCCAGACTAGAACTGTAGGGAGATGATAATTTAGCAGAAGTGCTAGGAAGGCATGGCCAGACTAGGATTAGATTAGTGTTGATGGATTAGGCTAGTGTTCATGCATTAGGCTAGTGTTTATGTATCAGACTAGGATTAGACTAGTGTTCACGTATCAGACGAGTGCTCATGGACTAGACTAGTGTTCATGTACTAGTCTAGGATGAGGCTAGTGTTGATGGATTAGGCTAGTGTTGATGGATTAGGCTAGTGTTCATGAATTAGGCTAGTATTCATGGACTAGACTGGAGTTCATGTATTAGTCTAGGACTAGGCTAGTGTGATGGTTTGGACTCATTTTCATGCCTTAGGCTAGTGTTGATGGGTTAGACTAGTGTTCATGAATTAGGCTAGTATTCATGGACTAGACTAGTGTTCATGTATTAGTCTAGGATTAGGCTAGTGTGATGGTTTAGACTCGTTTTCAAGCCTTATGCTAGTGCCTTAGGCTAGCCCTGCATACAATGACTTCATGGACTATTTTAATTGAATTGAACAAAATTGAATCTATTAGACTTAAAATAAACAACTCCCTTGTAACCTCAAATCCAGTTGGACCACATGTAATGGTTACAGATAGCTCTAGTCAACCTGTAGCATACCTTGATTCATTCACACCCACCAATATATCAGAAATTACGTCTTTGATCTCTTCAGCTAAAGACTCAACATGCTTATTGGATCCTATCCCAACTGATCTTCTTAAGGCTGCTCTCCCTCTATTGGCTGAGACGATTCTTAAAATTATAAATGACTCACTCATAGCTGGGCATGTCCCAAAGTCTTTCAAGACATCTGTTATTAAACCATCAATTAAAAAACCAAACCTTGATCCTGATGTCCTTGCTAATTACCAACCCATATCTAACCTCCCATTTGTATCAAAAACACTTGAAAAAATAGTGTCTAAGCAAATCTGTAGCTTCTTCAATTAAATAATATCCAGGAAACCTTACAGTCAGGCTTTAGAGTTAAACATAGTACAGAATCAGCCCTAGTTAAAGTATTCAATGACCTCCTTATCACATCTGATAATGGATAAATATCAATATTAATCCTACTGGATCTTAGTGCTGCCTTTGACACTATTGACCATGGTATCCTACTACACAGGCTTGAACACATGATAGGCAGACTCTGCATTGGTCTGGTTCAAATCATACCTCTCTGGTCGCTACCAGTTTGTACATGCTCATAATGAGTTATCAACCCATACCAAAGTAAAGTTTGGTGTACCCTGAGGCTCAGTGCTAGGTCCCCTATTGTTCTCTCCCTGTACATGTTACCTTTAGGATCTGTTATAAGGAAACAGGGCATTACTTTCCACTCCTATGCTGATGATACCCAGCTTTACCTTTCTATGAAGCCTAATGACTATATGCCAATGACTAAACTTGATGCCTGTCTCCTAGACATAAAAACCTGGATGACTAATAATTTCCTATGTTTAAATTCTGATAAAACTGAAGTTATGATGATTGGCCCTAAACAGCTGACCAACACTCTACCCCTTCACCAAAACTTACTCAGTGGCCTGTCACTGTCATGTAACGCAAAGGTTAAAGATCTGGGGGTAATTATTGACCAGGACCTCTCTCTAAATAGTCATGTAAAACACATTTCGAAAACATCTTTTTTCCACCTACGAAATATTGATAAGTTAGAAAGTTCCTATCCTTTGAGGATGCTGAAAAATTAATACATGCATTTATTACTTCCAGGCTCGATTATTGCAATGCTCTGTTCTCTGGGTGTAGTAATACCTGTATCAAAAACCTACAACTAATACAAAATGCTGCGGCCCGAACACTCACCAGGACTAAAAAATATGAACATATCTCTCCTATCCTTGCTTCCTTACATTGGCTCCCTATTAAAAGTCGAACTGATTTTATATATATATAACTTGTAGTCTGTCATGGTTACTACTGATTGTAATTTTTCTGCATGACCCCTGGCAGTTGGGTTAGCCCCTTGAGTCGTGGATCTGCCCAAGGTTTCTTCCTAGATTAACTGAACATAAGGGATAATTATAATTATAATTGCCCCTGTTGCTCTTGGGTGCTCCTTCTGTGAAGCGCCACAAGACAATACTATTGTAAAAGGCTAGTGTTCATGTATTTGTCTAGGATTAGGCTAGTGTGATGGTTAAAGACTCATTTTCATGCCTTAGGCTAGTGTTGATGGGTTAGACTGGTGTTCATGAATTAGGCTAGTGTTGATGGGTTAGACTAGTGTTCATGGATTATGCTAGTGTTCACTGATCAGACTAGTGTTCATGGACAATTATGCTAGTGCTCATGCATCAGACCCATTGTTCCATGTTCCATTTCTACCACCCCCACTCATTTCTGGCCCTAGCACTCAAGGTTGTGCATTACAGTAAGGGTTGGGTGTCTCAATACTTTTAAGACCAAGCACCCTTAAAACCACCCCTTAAATCAGAGGGAGGTCAGGTGCAGACTTTGAACGAAGTACAGGGATGATTACCCAGGATACCTTGTGACTTTATACGGTGGGAGTCCTATGTGAAAGTCCAAAAAACAGTCGAAGAAAGAGGATGGTCAGCTCATCTCAGAAATAATTTGGGGACGGTGTTGATTCAGATATAAAGAAATTGTTTTGAATCAGAACATGAATGTTAGAAAATCATTCAGGATAGACATAAACAATACCTGCCAAAAGGGTTTTGAAGGCCACCAAATAGATGTAACAGAGGTCCAATGTTTGCCCAGAAATAAATGAGTTGCCTATATGTCTGTGTTAACGTCAACAAAAGTATCTCAGTGAGAGGGCTTTTGATAGAGAACATTATACAGTTCTAGGGCTTTTGACATAGAACATTATACAGTTGCAGGGCTTTTGACATAAAACATTATCTAGTTCTAGGGCTTTTGATGTAGAACATTTTCTGGATGTGGAGCTTATGAATGCAGAGAAATCTGATTCATTCTGTGGACATGCAAGCATTTTCAAATAGCGATATATATACTAGCTATTGATTGACTAGGAGTTGCTAGTGTTCATGTGTCAGACTAGGGTTAGGCTAGTGTACATGTATTAGACTAGGAGTAAGCTAGTGTTCATGTGTCAGACTAGGAGTAGGCTAGTGTTCATGTGTCAGACTAGGAGTAGGCTAGTGTTCATGTGTCAGACTAGGAGTAGGCTAGTGCCATGTGTCAGACTAGGAGTAGGCTAGTGTTCATGTATTAGACTAGGAGTAGGCTAGTGTCCATGTGTCAGACTAAGAGTAGGCTAGTGCCCATGTGTCAGACTAGGAGTAGGCTAGTGTCCATGTGTCAGACTAAGAGTAGGCTAGTGTCCATGTGTCAGACTAAGAGTAGGCTAGTGTCCATGCGTCAGACTAGGAGTAGGCTGGTGAATGGGAAGTTACACAATGAGATTTGGTGTTTTTTATGCCTATGAGAAGACAATAACAGACAATAACTCCTTCATGAGTTGTGAATCAAGGTAAAGCCCACCTTAAGGCTGCTCTGAGAGACCTCATTGTGAAGCCCATCCCATAAAGGGATCCCTGGCTGGTATGACTTAAGTAAAATTGACGCTATCATCAGCGCTATAAACGTGATTTAAAAACACTTAAAATGTTTTAGATTTTATTAAAAGTTTAGTGAATTATTTCACTTGAAAACTGCCATTGTTGTAAAAAGTGGTTGAATCTAATTACCTGGTTGAATCTAATCAAGGTCCAATCAAGGTGCTGCTGTTAAGCTGTCAAGCAGTCAAAAACAATCCAGAAAATAAAAGTACAGATAAAGTAAAGAAAAAGTAGTTGCATTTGATTGATTTGATAGCAGAAATAATGTGTTTGGTCTCAAATTTAGCTTTGAAAGTGGGAAGACTAGAAGCATTTCAGATGTCTCCCTGCACAGAGGTGGCAGAAAGTTGTGGGTGCAATGCCTGTTTATCCCACTAGGCAGCGCACAAGTGAGAGCAACATCAAGGTGATCATTTTTGCTCCCAAAGAACGTTTAATTTATTTGCTTGTGTATTTGATAAATTTTGCTTGTTCTCACTGTCAGTAAACATTTTGCGGACTCTATCTATCTATCTATCTATCTAATAGGTTTTTAGTAAACAATGAAATTTAGTTTGTTTATTTCTTGTTATCTGTATGTGTTGCTCTGAGCAAAAGTGTCAGCCAAATAACAAACAAACAAACTTTTGTGGCATTTTGTCAGTTTAGCAGTTGTTAAAATGTGGGGTGTTATCATATTCGAGTTTCTTGGAAAATATACGGTAGGCCTACTAGGGCCCAATTACGCCCAATGAATTTGCTCTAAGCTATTGTGTGTAATGCAGTGCCCACAGCTTGGCTACAGATTTTTTTTTTTTTTTTTTTTTTATTTATTACAACATAACTTTCTCTCCAAAACCTCAAGCCTGAAGCCTGCACCTTCAGACTGCTGTATGTCACCTACTAGGGCGTTTATGTTGGTTATAGAGGAAGAGCTTGTTGTGTTTGTTATTATAATGTGAATGAGGTTTCTTTCAAATTTACATTATGTAAGTATAATGGTGAATTTTTGCTTTTTGTAATTCATCAAAATAAACGTCATTATTTTTTTTATTGTTTGTCTTACAGAAACAGGCAGGCAAACTGTCAGTGTTAGACTTATTTATATAGGCTGGTATGACGAGATAGTCTATATCACTGTCTAGGTACTAATATTCACTACGCAATTCAGTTTATCATACAGGCCTGTATAAAGCCAATGGTCCTTCTTGAGCAGACTATAAGAGACCATAATCATAAAAGTATATTAGCACCTTGTTGCGTGCTACTTATGTGAAGAACAAGAAGGATCTGTCAATTTAACGTATCATATAATATGGGTTTTCTAACAAGTTAAGTTTTTGTTTCTTTGCAACGTTAGACAGATAAGCAGACAACGTGAGGCCAGAGCAAAATAAACCCTTCCGGTCATGCTTAACACGTCATAACTGCGCGACGGAATTGTAGTGACATGGCTTGCATCAAAGATTCTAGAAGTGTTTTTTGCTTGCGTTAAACTTCGGAGATGCAGTTAATTGATTGATAAAAGTCTGTACGTTTTTAAGACATTTTTACTCAAATCAGTCTCATGAACAGCAGGACATTTTTGACGACGCTTCTCCACAACTACATTCCCAGCGCGTAGAAGAGGTGCTACAGTAGTGCTGCGTCTTAATTTGCACACGTGGTTTGCCATGGTCAAAAACAAGAAGAAATCGGTGAAATTTGACTTGCCAAGGTTTGACGTTTAAAGTTATTGTAACTTGGCTGTCTGGATTGTGCCTGTTACCTAACGTTATTGGCAATTTGACAGATTCTGTGAGACTACATAACGTTATTGCCGTCATAGTGGCTACAGTCGTAGGCTAAGTTGATGCAAGTTAGTGGTTCTTAAAAGTGAGGTCCAGGGTAGGGTGACCAGACCAGAGACACTTACATGGGAGACCAGACGAGCCCGATTTCCGGGGATGGTCCTCGGTAAAAGAAAATCTATTGTGTCCCCGATTTTTAAGCTAAAACATTACCTATTTTAATGGTATTGACCGTAGGAATAATGATCTCCCCAGTTCCCAATAATACTCAGGGAAATGTCCCAGATTTTAATCTCAGGGGTCTGGTCACCTTAGTCCAGGGACCCCCACAGATTCGCAGTGCGTCACCTGTGGGAGCATGAAGTTTGCCTCAATATAGCGTCTAGCATAAGAAACTGATTTAAACCTCTATGGTTAAATTTGTGTTACGATTATGAGTCCATGAGAACCCTTGGTGTAAGTTAACAGTTGTTAGGGAAATCACCTGACATTTAATTAATCTTATCTCAGCGATATCACCTCCGTCATGCCGATGGACAAAGAAGATATGGAAAGTGATGAAAATGACCTTCCAGACAACGAGAACATCATCAGTGCGAGTGAGGATGAGGTAAGTTAAGGGAGATTTTTTTTAAACAAAAAAATCTGTTTGCTCTCTCTCTCTAAATGATTTTCATTTGCTCGCAGGAACCAGCAATAAGCAAATTGGGAAAGCTACCCTCCCCAAAAGTAACAGTGAAATCACCACAGTTTGCCGTACTAGTTTGTGTCCAGGATATTGCATTGAAGCATCATTTGTGCCAGTGCCGTATATAGTGAGAGTTTGGCCAACTTGGTTTAAATGGTTCTGTCTGATTGGCCCACCTACAAACCAAAGCATAGGAACCAGCAATGTTATGTGGAGTTATGGTGACTGACAAGGTAATAAATGCGTTTTTATTTTCTTTCAGTTTAGGTTTTGTTTAACACGACTCGTGTTTTCAAACTGCAAGTGCTTGTAACTGCACAGTAAAGTGATAGAAAGTGGTGAAAGGGCCTTCATCCAGCCCATAATGAGCCTTTTAACCATCAAAGTGACTGTGAAGCAGGTAAAGTAACTTAAAAATGTTGCCTGGTAGTCCTTCATATGTCAAGTCCAAACCATAACATACAGGCCTGTGCTTCTATCATCATTTCAAAGCGTAACATACAGGCCTGTGCTTCCATCATCATTTCAAAGCGTAACATACAGGCCTGTGCTTCTATCATCATTTCTACCTCTGTCCACCAAGAGGCTCAAGTGTTTATTAATACTGTAAATTGATGGAAAAAAAAAAGTTTGAATCGAACAACCACATGATTTTTTTTAATCAACCCCCCCCCCACTCGCATCTCAAACGCACAAATTCTGCACACTCCCCCTTGCTTCAAATTGACAACAGTTTGGCCTTGTCCTTGTCCTCTCATTCACCGTGTCTGACAGCTCTTTTAAAATGCCATATAATGAAGCGTCTTCTACAGCTGTCATTATGCTGCTTGAATTCTGCCAGTAATGGCAAAGAGAAGTATGGTGCCGCAGTAGTGCTGAAAAGCACTCGCTCACTTGTGCTTGTGACCAGCGCGCCAAACAGCCAGTGGGAGGCAGATGCACCCTCGCAAATCACTTAGCTCTCTCGCAAAGTGGATTTCAGCTCTCGCAAAGTGGATTTTGGCTTCCGTGGCTCTCTACTTGAGGGAGGGAACCAGGGAGCTAGTACTGGCTCTGCTGTGATTGGTTGTTTCTGAAGAGCAAGGTTTGATTGACATCCCCAGACAGAGCTCACAAAGTCTTAACAAGAACTTGAGACTAGGCTACTATTTGATTCTTTTCCATTGTGTCAGTGCCCAGTAGAGTTGCAGTCAACCTTCAGATCAACACTAATAGCTGTTTTTGAAACGGTCTTGCACATATTAAACCTCTTCGTAGTGAGTTGTGTACTTTACGTTACCATAGAAGAGAAAAGAGACCCAAAGATTTACTGCAACTTGGGCAGTAGTTTGCAGCAGCTGCAGACTGTCTGTGCTGACAGCGTTTGTCAATTGCGTGTCAAAGCCCAAGTGAGGAGGGCGCTGGCAGGTGTGGCACATGTGTCTGTATGATTGATTAACTCCTTCAAATGTTTCCATTAATCACATACGTTAATGCGTTAACATTGCCAGCACTAGTTTTGATTATTATTCAAAAACAGTAGGGTGTGTGCTACAGGCCTAGAAGCCAAGGTGGTGTGAAGGAGTCATTTTCACACATGTACTGAAACACGGATTTCCACCGAGAAACAAACAGTGAAGCTGCATGTCTGAAGGAATTTTTTTTTTACACCCAGACACGACACTACCTGGCCTCTAGTGCAGTGCCCAGGCAGGGATCGCATCTGGGTGAACTGGTGTAGTGCCTGCTGCAACCTACTGCTGCTAGCTAGCATCTTTAATTTGATGCTAACGCCACCATCTACAGTTTACAGTAAAACCTTGTCTGTGTTCAGAAGCTGTGTCTGTGTTTACAAGTTTCCTCTAAAATTTCCATCTAGAGACCAAAAATATAATTTGCCACAGCGTTCTTGATGAATAACCATTTGTACCTACCAGATCATGTCGTAGTCTGAGTTAGATTAGCCCACTGAATGGCTTTTGTTTGGGATGAATCATGTTAGCAGGTTAATCAAGGAAAATTAAACTTTTTCTGTCATCTGGGAGAATTGTGGGGATAAGATTTAGTATGTAGCCTATCTGTCTATACTGTGTGTGAGTAAATAAAACAATGTTATTTCTACACAAAGTATCACAAAGCTTATTGATCCTAAATTGCTCTGCAGAGCGCCTTCTGCTGGCTACCCTGCGTAACTGTTCTGTCTGAGAGAGTTTGAGGGGCACATCTGAACGGCCCATTTAGTGAAATACTTGTGAGTAAACGTCCGGTAAATTACTGGAGGTTATTGGTAGTGCTATTGTGCAATGATGCAAAGAAGGGAAGAATGTAACTTAGGGGTGCCGTAGATGATTGCTCACAGGCACATGGCGCCAGCCAGGATTCAAACCCACAGTTCCCGAGCTAGTGGCTTGCTAGCCAGCTATCAGCCAGCCATTCCAGGTTAATTGTGTGAAACATTCAACTGGAAAGTAGAAGGCCTTTTGCTCCACTTCAAACTTTTGTTAGCATTGCTAACCACTTGTTGCTGATATGTTTGATGTACTAATAAAATGTTTACCAACCACAGGGGCTGGCATGGTTGACATATAGATTAGCATGTGGTGCTGGCATATTTTATATGATGATTGCAACCATATTTATTTGTCTGCAGGATGCCAGTGGCGATGAACGCAAACACACCAAACTCCTGGAGGCCATCAGTGCACTGGGCGGTAAAAAGAGGTGAGGTATATCCATGACAACCACCACCATGCAGTCTCAGTTTGTCTCTGTAATTCTGTGCGTGTGCCAACAGTTTTCCAGTAATGTCTAATAACTTCATGAAGGTATTTTCCTGTTGTAAGAGAATGAATTGAAGAGTGTTATGTTGTTTTGTTTGCTACTGTGTCTAGGAAGAAGATGGCAGAGAGGTCAGAGGCCAGTGTGCTTGTGTCCGAGTTTGCCGTCCACTCTGAAGGTGAGTGCTTCGAGATGGAGAGACTGTGAGAGACTGCGAGAGATTGCAAAAGAGAGACTCTGAGAGAGGGATGGAGAGAGAGACTGAGAGATTCCAAGAGAGATGGAGAGAAACTGTGACAGATTGTGAGAGAATGATGTGGGGAATCCCTTCCTGTCAGGTGCGGGGGAGAAGGTGCTGCTGTCCCATCTGCTCAGCTCCGCTACAGAAGCCTCTAGAAACGACGGAAACCTGACAAAGACTCACAAACAACTGAAGAGCCTGGGGAAACGTCATGCTACTCTGGAACTCCCCCTGAGCCACCAACAGACTGAAAAGGTCAGTTATTCTGAGTCTGTTTCAAACAATCCCTGTCTGTCTGTCCCTGTCTGCAATTTATTTGTCTATTTGTCTTTCTGTGTGTGTGTGTGTGTGTGTGTGTGTGTGTGTGTGTGTTAAGGATGTGCATTTCTGGCAAAAATACTATTCAGTAATGAGAATTATTTGAATATTGACCTCGCCCCACTCACAAACTCACAGGAGGGCAGAAAGGGAGAGACAAAGGGAGAATTTTCAGCTTTTAGGATCTATTGCAGGTTAAACTATTTGATTGTAATTTGATGGTTAATCAAGAAACGTGTTTTTGCAGTTTCAAAGTAGGCTAAGTAAATAAAATGAATAAAATTGGTTTTAGCCTACATTGGAGCATTACATTTAGCCTACATTGGACTATCTTTTGAACCACGCAGCCTGCATGGCAGCAGAGACAGTAGTCTTAGCCTTAACATGATCTTTACAGGTGTTCAGTAAGCAACTCCTCTACTACAACTCCGCAACTATCCACTTTAGTATGTAGGCCTATGACCAATAGATTTGCTAAACAGTGAAAACTGGCATAGCAGGGCTTGAACCTGCAACCTTCCGGTTGCCGAACGGCACCTCTACCACCTGCGCCACCCACCATCATGCAGTATTTTAAAAAAAAACAGTATAAGCAGTTAAGAGAGCAGTGCAAAAATTTAATGCAGTGGGCTAATATAGCCCAGTGAGAGTCCAGTAATAGTCCAGTCCAGTCCAGTCTTGGTTTGGGTAGGGTAAGTAAAAAGTAGCCCAGGTGAGGTCCAGGCATAGGACATGGGGTCACTGTGTGGTGTAGAATCAAGCAGACCACTGTATCTCACTCCTCCTCTGTGTGGCGCTGTAGAGCTGTATGGCCCGTGGGATAAAGGACTCTGAGCCTGCTAGTTGAGGATGTCAGGGACAGCAGTCTGCCACTGAACACACTCCTCTGTCTGGAGAGTGTGTTGTGCAGTGGGTGATGGTCATTGTCCAGTGCAGATATCAGTCTGCTCAGGGTCCTCTTATCTGCTGCTGATGTCAGTGACTCTAGTTTCATGCTAACAACAGAGGCAGCTTTTCTCACCAGCCTGTCTAGTCCTCCAGCATCCCTCATCCTTGTGTTGCCTCCCCAGCACACAGCATAGAAGAGGACACTGGCCATGACAGTGTAGACTGGTAGAGCATGAGGAGGAGTTTGCTGCAGATGTTGAAAAACCCCATCCTAGAGTAGAGTGTGTCAGTGTTAGAAGACCAGTCCAGTTTCTTGTCAAGATGTAGTCTAAGGTATTTGTATCGTTGATAATGGCGGTGGGGACTTAGCAGACAATGCCTAGCAGTCAGTGTCCAGTGTGATGTCACAGGTTGGCGATGAAGGCATGGGGTTGATGGCTGTGTCGTTAGTAGAATGTCACAAGTTGTCGACGAAGGCGTGGGGTTGATGGCTGTGCAGTCAGCAGACAGTGGTGGGGGATGTGTTGGGGTCACTGCAGCAGTGACAATGGCAGGGCCATCAGCAGTAGTGGCAGAGTCATCAAACGGGTTTTAGAAATGATTTAACTGGTTTGCTCTGCCCACATTGAGCTGGTTTGCTCTGCCCATATTAAGCTGGTTTGCTCTGCCCACATTAAGCTGGTTTGCTCTGCCATCTGTCCCGTTTCTCCTGCATCCTGTAATCTGCTTCTTTCCATCCCAGTTCCACACAGTTTTCTTCCAGTTTTCTTTCCACTTTCTTCCTGTAAGACTCCTTTGCCTCTTTCAGATGTTCTTTGAGCTCCTTCTGCACACATCTCAGCTCAGTTAAGTCACCCTCCTTAAATGCCTTCTTCTTGTTAAGGTTTTTGACATTGCTGTCGCCAGGGTTTGTTGTTAGGGAAGCAGCGCACAGTCCTTGTGGAAGCTACAACATCCATGCAGAAGTTCAGGTAGTCAGTTGTCCAATGTGTGACCTCCTCTGTCCTGTCAGTGTGTCATGCAGCACACTCCAGTCAGTGTCTCAGGGCCTCCTCAGCCCCAGGGGTCCACTTGCTGGAGGTGTGCGTGGTTATTGGTTGCCGTTGCACTTGTGGCTTGTACTTTGGCTAAAGGTAAATGAGATTATGGTCTGATTTCCCCAGCGGTGGGAGGGAAGTAGCACTGTATGCATTCCTCACGCTTGTATCTATCAGGTCTATTGTCCTGTTTGTCCTTGTTGGAAACAGTCCGATTGATGGTCATAGAGGGAGGGATAAAGTGTAGCATGGTTGGGGTCACCAGAGGTCATAATAAATAGCAATAAACATATCTGTGTGTTGAGTTTGGAGCCTTGCAACTGTAGAATGGATGACATCACACACAGTGTCTGGTAGGGTATGTGATGGAACGTACACACAAGCAGTGCCGTGTAAAAACTCTCTCGGCGTGTAGTATGGCTGGAGACTAACCGCTAGTAACTCCACACCCTTACAGCATACGGTCTCTTTGACTGGTACATGCCCTGGGTTACACCATCTGTTGTTGATGTGTAACGTGAGGCCAACACCTTTGTTCTTGCTACACAGTTTGCCATCTCTGTCTGCTCCAACAGCAGAAAAACACGGTAGCTCCATGTTAGCATCAGGGATGTTGCTCGTTAGCCACATCTCAGTGAAACTCAGCAGAACGATGAAAGAGCTGGTGAAAGTAGCCCCTCTGACGCACACCATTACTTACACCAAAGGAAGCTGAGACACTGTTACCCCATTGAACCTGCATCCTCTGTTTGGCAGACCAATAGGTCAGAATCCTTACAAGACTCTCAGGGTTTCTTTTGCCTCAAAGCTTATAATGGTTAACTCTGTCAAATGCCCTAAAGGCATCAATAAAACCAATAAAAACAGAAGAATTCTGCCTCGTGTGCATGTGTTGCCTCCTTCAAGGAATAAATGCACAAGTTTGTACAAGATCTGCTTTAAGGCCAAACTGATTATGAATAGTGCCCAAATAATGACCAAGGCAATCAAGTCAAATCTTCTCCAAGATTTTGGACACTACACTGGACACTACACTGGCTAAGTCAAAGTGTTAAAGGAATACGCCACCCCCAGGTGAACTTGAGTCTATCCCCGCAGTCCCTAGAGTTGGATAAGTGAGCAGAATCGTTTTCCAGCTGATCCAGCTATTGTCTGAATCTGGCAGCACTGATTTTAGCTTAGCTTAGCATAGTTGCTGTAATCTAGTGTTGCCAACTAGCATAATGTGGCAAAAGTGAATCAATTCGCTCAAATTTTTTGTAATTACTTCTTGTGACCTGTGCGTTCAGATCGAGTACAAATGACAATGCAAATTAACACAAAAGGATTGACCAAGCAGCATTTAGATGGGGGACTATATTCCGCAGAAGCACAGGCAAAGCACCGCTGAAAGGCGCAAAGACACATTGATGAAATGCAGAGGGCTGCAAGCCACACACTTCTTCATTCCACAGATTTTGGAATTCTGTGAAACATTGTGTTTGTGTTTGTCCTCTGCCACAGCAGATAACCATTTTTACTCAGAATATGCAAAAACAAACTTCCAAGCGCTGTAACAATCTCACTGCCTGCCAGTAGCAACTCCACGCTTCCAAGCGCTGTAACAATCTCACTGCCTGCCAGCAACTCCACGCTTCCAAACGCTGTAACAATGTCACTGCCTGCCAGTAGTAACTCCACGCTTCCAAGCGCTGTAACAATCTCACAGACACCCACAACCCAGCGCAATCAAACTGAACCCGTGGCCTACTGCTTTGTTTGTCAGTCCAGGTCAGGTCAGGTCGGGTCGGGTCACGTTGGGGAAAGGAGCCTTCCAGTCGGTTGTTCCGAGCTATCAGAAAGAGCAGTCCTATTCGGTGCGTGAAAAAAGTAGAATATAAAATCTAAAAATCTAAAAATATATTTCCAGAAGCATCGCTTATTTTATAACTTTAGCTGCAGGGATAAGACACTGCTTGTAACCAGAGCCTCGATCGAACGTCTGTCGCATTTCTCAGACTCTTCCCGCACCTGATTCAAATAGGAAACACTTTTATCAATGACCCAATCGTTACTCTGGCAGGGAATTCAGGGGGACGTTTGAGTGTGTGCGTCACCTTGCATGTTTTGAATGTATGAATGTGTTCGAATGGATTTTGTTCAGGGGTGTGTATGCACGTCATGTGTGTGTGACCTCTGTGTGTGTGTGTGTGTCTGTATGTGCATACACATGTCATTCGGTGTGTGTGACCTGTCTGTGTGTGTTCTCCTGTGCCTGCAGATCCAGCGAGGGGTGGCCTTTGAGAAGGCGTCTAAAGAGGTGGCCCGCTGGGAGAGTACCGTCGTCCACCAGCAGAGGGCAGAGCAGCTTGTCTTTCCCCTCAATCAGCAGCCCAACAGGCCCAAACGCATGGAGCAGCTTGTTTCGGGCTGGAAGGTACACACATACATATGCACACACACACACGTAGGGACATACTAGGGATGCAATGATACAGTGTGGCCACAGTAACTGTACAGTTTCAGTACTACAGCAGTGCCTTTCTGTGTCTCTGTCCTGGTCATCGGTAATGAAAGGCCTGCTTTTCTCTCACTGTCAGCTGGGCTGAGCTTCTCTCTGTCAGTCACTGGCTGGGCCTCTTTTTGCATGAAGCGTGCTGATTGGCTGAAGGGAAATGCAGAGTTCCTGACTTGTCAGTCATTTGTGAAGGCTTGTTGCATGATGAGCAAGTTTTGGAAAACTACAGAACATTAAAGGACAAGTTTTTTTTTTTTTACAGGTGTTTTCTGATCGTTTATGATGAAACACAATGGTTAAGATTGAAATTTTGACGAATGCCTCTATTCCGAGAATTTTTGGAATTTTGCTGTAGCACCCCATTATTGAAAGACAGGCACAGTACAATCAGGAAATCCTGCCACTGAATTCAAAACGATATTTTAAATTATTTGCAAAGTCCATCCAGTGGACTAGCATAGTAATTATTATCTAAGCCTGTCCAGTGGACTAGCATGTTAATTATTGTCTGAGTCTGTCCAGTGGACGAGCATAGACTAGCATGTTGCTAAAAGTCCCTACAGTGGGCTGTTGAAACACATCAGCAACCAAAACAAAGCGAGTGGACGAACTTGACCAATCACAGCCCTTGCAGTGTGTGAGTGAGGACAGAGCATGATTAATTTGCGCTACAAAAATGAATTTGTTACAATTTTGACATGAATCACATGTGTTAACGTCTTAACAGTGACAGCAGAGGCATAGACACTCACAGAAACACACACAGAGCTGCCCGACAGGCGCGCTGGAGCAGGAGACTAATATTGATTGATGATTTATTGATTGATTGATTGTTTGTTGTGTGTATTGATCAGGCCCAGACACCGCTGGAGCAGGAGGCTAATATTGATTGATTGATTAATTTATTGATTGATTGTTTGTTGTGTGTATTGATCAGGCCCAGACACCACTGGAGCAGGAGGTGTTTGCCGTGCTTCATGCCCACCGCCAGCCGACCCTTGACCCAGTGTTGACCCCAGTGGAAGAGGCACAGCTTCAGGCTATGAGTTTGGAAGAGGTACGTGTGTGTGTGTGTGTGTGTGTGTGTGTATGTGTTTCTACAGCTTCAGGTTAGAAGAGTCTGGAAGAGGTATGTGTGTGTGTGTGTGTGTGTGTGTGTGTGTGTGTTTCTACAGCTTCAGGTTAGAAGAGTCTGGAAGAGGTATGTGTGTGTGTGTGTGTGTGTGTGTGTGTGTTTCCACAGCTTCAGGTTAGAAGAGTCTGGAAGAGGTACGTGTGTGTGTGTGTGTGTGTGTGTGTGTGTGTTTCTACAGCTTCAGGTTAGAAGAGTCTGGAAGAGGTACGTGTGTGTGTGTGTGTGTGTGTGTTTCTACAGCTTCAGGTTAGAAGAGTCTGGAAGAGGTACGTGTGTGTGTGTGTGTGTGTGTGTGTGTGTGTGTGTGTGTGTGTGTTTCCACAGCTTCAGGTTAGAAGAGTCTGGAAGAGGTACGTGTGTGTGTGTGTGTGTGTGTGTGTGTGTGTTTCCACAGCTTCAGGTTAGAAGAGTCTGGAAGAGGTGTGTGTGTGTGTGTGTGTGTGTGTGTGTGTGTGTGTGTGTGTTTCCACAGCTTCAGGTTAGAAGAGTCTGGAAGAGGTACGTGGTGTGTGTGTGTGTGTGTGTGTGTGTGTGTGTGTGTGTGTGTTTCCACAGCTTCAGGTTAGAAGAGTCTGGAAGAGGTGAGGGGTGGTTTTTATTTGTGAGTAAATTCACCAAGGAGTTTTTAGGCTAGGGTTAGGGTTAGGGCTAGGGTTAGGGTTAGCGTTTGCAGTACAGCTGCCTTGTAATGGTGGCAGGAAGGAGGGATAACAGACAAGACAACGTAACTTCTCTTCACTATGAGTGTATCAGTTTTCTAGGCTGTGAAGGTAACCCAGGGTATCCCTCAGCACTTGACAACAAACTCCTCCTGCTTTGACTACATCCCTCGGGGGAAAAAAGTAGGACTAGTGGAATTTCCGAAGTCGATTCTTCTCTATCAAATTACTCGCAGGGTCATCGTCACACTGATAGCATTCATATATATTCATATATATACATCACATCGATAGCATTCATGTATGTACATGAAACATGATCCGAGCTTTCCAACATTTTTTGAAAATGAGCTTTGACTTTACATACAAATAATAATGAATACATCAACACAGCTCCTCGTCCATCTCATACCCCTTCATCCCGGTAAAATATCCCATGATTTTTTAAAAATACAATAAAAAACCATGTATCCAAATAAAGAGGAGGTTCGATTAGTTATCATATCTAAAGATTGGGAAGGAATGTTACAAGAAATTTAAAAGTTTTCCAGAAACAAAAAGGCTCTAAAAAAAAAAATGGTTTTAGTGTGTTATAGTGTCAAGCCTTCATAGTATTTTGAAAACAGCAGTGCCCAAGGTGCGCTCATTGAAAGCCATTTGTCTGTAAATGCCAGAGGTGGGAGTAGGCCGAATCTCAAGTCTTAACACTCAGGTCCAAGTCAAGTCCCAAGTGAAGATTGAGTAGGCCATGCCACGGCCAAGACTAAGTTTGCTTTCACACCGGGTCTTGTTTAACTTTTTGCTAGAGTGAATGTGACAGGGCTGTCTAGCGGGCTGACGGACAGGACATATGAACATAAAAACACTAAATATGTAACCCCAGATAAATTTAGTTAGACCCAAGACAAGTCATTTGAAGCCAAAGTCGAGTTGATGTTGTTTAATAATTGTTGTTGTTTATTTCACAGGCCCAGTTGCGTCGTGCAGAGCTGCAGAAGGCTCGAGCGCTCCAGTCCTACTATGAATCCAAAGCCAAAAGAGAGCGAAAGATCAAGAGCAAGAAGTAAGGTCACAGGTCACCAGAGGTCACTAGCGGTCAATGGGGTCACCAAGGGTCAAAGAGGTCAAAAAATAGGATCATGAAAAATCCTGTGGCAGGCATCTCCATGGTTTCATTTATATGATGTACAGCACCAGTCAAAAGTTCGGACATATCTTCCAATTCAGTTTTTTTTAAATATATATGTATGTTTTCAATTTTTTACATTGAACAATTTACAAAGAAATGTAGATGGAATTATTCAGTAAACAAAATAGTGTTAAACAAACCAGGTTATATTTTCAATTAGCTTCATAAGGTAGTCACCTGCAACTGACTACATCAGTCATAACCCTGCATTAGTCATAACCTGCATCAGTCATAACCTGCATCTTGTCTTGCCTCCACTCTGCAGTCCAACTCCTCATTAGTGAGTTCAGGTCAGGTCAATGCGGAGGCCCAGAAGAAGACCAAGTGAAAAAAGGAGTGTGTGTGTGTGTGTGAGAGATATGTCTCATGTGTCCATGTGTGTGTCTGTGTCAGGTACCATAAGGTCCAGCAGAAGGCCAAGAGAAAAGCCGACCTGCAGCAGTTTGAGGAGCTGTGCAAGAGTGACCCCCAGAGGGCCATGGAGGAACTGCAAAAGATGGAGAAAAACCGGATTGAGGTGAGAGGGGAAGAGAAAGTGTGTGTGTGTGTGTGTGTGTGTGAAATTGAATGGGGAAAGAGCATGTGTGTGTGTTAAAGTTGAATGTATAAAAGTCAGACTCAGACAGGTCTTTTGTCACCCTCAATCAGATGCATGTTGGGTGGTGTGTGTGTGTGTGTGTGTGTGTGTGTGTGTGTGTGTGTGTGTGTGGTGTGTGGGGGGGGGGGGGGGGGGGGGGGGAAGGGGTTATATGGTGTAGTGGGCTTTTAATGTTTCTAATATGGTACTGAAACACTCCTGGTGGCACTGAATGCTTGAAAGGCAGCAGGAGGGATTACAGTGGCGGCTTTTCTTTGACTTTTCCTTTGCATGTTGTTTCAACCCTGTCCCCTGTCCCCTTGTCCCTGTCCCCTTGTCCCTGTCCCCTTGTCCCTGTCCCCTGGTCCCTGTCCCCTGTCTGCAGGAGAGGATGTCTCTGAAGCATCAGACGAGTGGGAAATGGGCCAAGTCCAAAGCAGTCATGGCCAAATATGACTTAGGGGTAAGTAGGGTTGGGGGCTGCATTTGAACTGAAGTGTGTGTGAGTGTGTGTGCTTGCGTGCGCGCCATGTTTGCACATGTTAAAGGTGTGTGTGTGTGTGTGTGTGTGTGTGTGTGTGTGTTATGTTGTCTTGTCGGCGTCTTCCTTGCTGTTTGTGTGCCTCGTTTCTGAAGCAAACGGCCACACTCTGCCTTGTGGGTTGATTGGGCAGGGGCGTGATGAGGGCTGTGTGTGTGTGTTTCTTACCGATGTGCATTTGCTGTGTGTGTGTGTGTGTGTGTGTGGTGTGTTTGTCAGGCTCGGCAGGCCATTCAGGAGCAACTTGAGCTCAACCGCCAGCTCACCCACAAGCCCCTCCCTTCTGAGCTTCATGGCGACAGTGACCATGACGACGACAACAATGACCCCAGTCTGACCAGTGGTGAGCAGACGTTGCCTGACATCGCCAACGATGCTTCAGCCAATCAGAAGGAGGGAGCCAATCCCTGGATGAAGATGACTGCTGCCATGACAACAGCAAAACAGGAAGAACACAAGGACAGCAAAACTGACAGGTTATCCACTGTCCAATGAGTGTCCCCTATGTCAATCAATAATTTAATCCAGTGAGATGCCTCTGTGCCATGTTGACATGTTGTTTGAACCAATCAGATCATTTGGGTGTGCTAGCAGTAACTGAATGGGGCATAGAAACCACAGTTTCAGTTTCATTGTCCTATGCCCCCTTCAGTTACTGTTAGTTGCTGTTTTGCTGTTCACTCTGTGTTGTATCATATTGCCTGCAGGACAGATGTGTGACAGATTGTGTCATGGACCGTGTGTGTGTTCGTGCGTGTGTGTGTGTGCATGCACAGTGATCTTCCAGAGGTGGTGTCAGGGGGGGAGAGCAGGAGCAGGAGGCGGAGCTTGAAGAGGAGGAGGAGGAGAAGCTCCTGGGAGAGTTTGCCCGACGTCGACAGCTGAGGAAGACTACTGATGAAGAGGAGGAGGAGGACGACACACACAAGGATGGTGTGTGTGTGAGTGTGTGTGTGTGTGTGTGTGTGTGTGCGTGTGTGTGTGTGCATGCATGTGGCCAGGTCTCTCTGCGTGTGTGTTTGTGTATGCGTGCGTGGGGTCAGGTTTGTGTGTGTGTGTGTGTGTGTGTGTGTGTGTGTGTGTGGTGGGGGGGGTGGGGGGTGGTTAAGGTGTGTGTGTGCATGCGCACATATGGCCAGGTTTCTCTGTGTGTGTGTGTGTGTGTGTGTGTGGTCCATCATAAGACTCCCCTCTCCTTTCCTCAGGAGACTCCGCCCAGGCTTCCCGAGGTTCTGCTTTCTTATTGGCCGGCGTCAGTGATGACGAGGAGGAGGAAGATGAAGAGGACTGCATGGATGAAGCAGCCGCATCCGAGCTCAACATCCTCTTCGGACGCCTTGCCAAGCAAGGAGGACGAGATCCTGCGGCCATGGCAACCGTAGGAGGCGTTTCCACGGAAACGCTGTTGGATGAGAATACAACACGAATTCGCACTTTAGAGGAGGCGGATCTACTGACAGACACTCACTCTGACTCCACCCCTCTGGTATGATTGGTGTGTGTGTGTGTGTGTGTGTGTGTGTGTGTGTGTGTGTGTGTGTGTGTGTGCTGAAAACCCACACATTTTTTCTCTTTTCGGTAACACTTTAAATTAGGGTCCACATATTCACCATTAATTAGCAGCTTATTACTGTGCAGATTAGTAACATACTAACCATGTGTTAGTCATTACAAATCACTTATTAATATCTTATTCTGCATGACCTTATTCTACCCATAATAGACCATTAACTATGAATTTCTCCAAAATAAACTCCTTATTACTGTTTATTCATAGTTAGTAAGTTAGTTGTTGTATATGAATTATGATTTTAATATGCTTTGGTTAGTATGGGGCTTATGAGGCAGGAGCACAACAGGAAGAGTTATTCTCCTTCAATAATATTTAGAAAAAATTGTCTATTGAGAACAAAACCCAAAACTACAGTGCCTAATAGTGTCCAAATAAGTCCCAATTACGTCTTTTTGATTGAGAATAAATGTTTCTGTTGTACTACCATCTTATAAGCCGCTTACTGAGTAAAGCATATTGAGATCATAATTCATACACACAAGTAGCTTCCTTACTAAGAATAAGCAGTAATTAGGAGTTTATATTGGAGAAATTCTAGTGAGTGGTTTACTATTGGTAGTATAAGCTCATGTAATATGAGGTATTAATAAGTGACTTGTAATGTTTTTACATTCACATTTATGCATTTAGCAGACGCTTTTATCCAAAGCGACTTACAACTTGTCAACTGTCAATTGTTCAGAGCCAGTCTCCCCTAGAGCAACTTAGGGTTAAGTGCCTTGCTCAAGGGCAGGTGGGATTCGAACCCACAACTTTTCAGGCTACTTGCACGCTAGCCAGGTTCCTTAACCACTACGCTACCACCGCCCAGTGACTAACAAATTGCTAGCATGTTACGAATTTGCATGGTAATAAGCTGCTAGTTGATGGTGAACGTGGACCCTAATCTAGAGTGTTACCCTCTTTTCATACATCTGTCTTTAATTTTCTTTTCATCGCTTCATTAATACTCTCTCGTCTTTTTCATTCCATCTCCAACAAGGACCTCATGTCTTCATCTGTTTTGCTTTCTGTTCATGTTAATGCCATGATTGTTTCTATGGGAACTAAGCACATTTTGGCTGGTAGTGTGTATGCTGTTGGAAGTGCAGAAATAGTCTTATTTTAGACCCTCTTTCTGATTGATACACTGTGCATAGTACAATTGTATATTTGTGTGTGTGTGTGTGTGTGTGTGTGTGTGTGTGTGTGTGTTGTGTGTGTGTGTGTGTGTGTGTGTGTGTGTGTGTGTGTGTGTGTGTGTTTGTGTGTGTGTGTGTGTGTGCGCGCGCGCGCTTAGGTTGAGTTGGAAGCAGCAGTAGGTGATCGTTTGGATGAGCACATCCCAAAGTGGAAAGGTCGTCAGAAGGTCATTGACCTCCAGCAGGTGTTGACCAAGCAGACCACCCGCATCCCTGTTCCCATGACAACAGCAGCTGTAGAAGACGCTGATGATGAGGTGAGACACTCACTGAGCCCATCCTCCTTGCGCGTGTGTGTGTGTGTGTGTGTGTGTGTGTGTGCGTGTGTGTTGTGTGTGTGTGCGCGTGTGTGTTTGTTTGTGTGCGCGGCGTGTGTGTTTGTGTGTGTGTGCGCGTGTGTGTTTGTTTGTGTGTGCGCGTGTGTGTTTGTTTGTGTGCGCGCGCGCTGACTGTGTCTCTACCCTCAGGCGCTAGATGAACAGATGGAAATGATCCGTGAGGCGTTTGCTGGAGATGACGTCGTCTCCGACTTCCTGAAAGAGAAGCGCAGGCAGGAGGAGGCGGGGACACCCAAGGACGTGGACCAATCACTGCCCGGGTGGGGCCAGTGGGGTGGGCAGGGCGTCCCTGTCAGGAAGCACAAGCGGCGGCGGTAAGAGCGACGATGTGACGCAGCACTTTTACAGGGTCCGTGGTGTGTGTGTGTGTGTGTGTGTGTGCGCGCGCAGTGTGCTCTCGCTGGGCGTACAATACCATGGTCATGAGACGAGAGAATCCAGTACATTCTTGTAGTTCTGTTCTAAATGTGAGAATTTGTTTTATTCAGAATATGTGAGCTGTTCTTTAGACTCTCTAACATTTAAATCACATTTTGAAGGAATATTGTCAAAATCCCCAAAACTTGACATGTATTGTTTAGTCTGTATCGCCCACCCTAGTGTGTCTGTCTGTGTGTGTGTGTGTGTGTGTGTGTGTGTGTGTGTGTCTGTGTGTGTGTGTGTCGTTGCTGGCCAACTGGTAGTCATGGTGATTTTATGTTTTAGTTTCCTGAAGAAAGCTCCGCCTCCCGCACCTAGGAAAGATCGGAAGCTTCCGGCGGTCATCATCTCAGAGAAGCGTGACGCTTCTGTGGCCGCCCATCAGGTGAGCGCTGAAAGTAGATCAGGAGATTTCTGTGGATGCGCCCCTGCCAGCCCCATGACACAGGCTTTAGTGTACTTCAGACCACATAGTATACTTTAGACAGCATCCCCACTAGTACACTACAGGCCCCATAGTACACTTTAGACAGCATCCCCACTAGTATACTTCAGGCTTGAGTATACTTTGCCACTGGTATAATTCAGGCTTCAGTATACTTAAGATAGCATCTGAACTTCTCTCTTTTCTCTCCCTCTCATATCTCTCCATCATTTTCTTCCCCTCTCGTCTTCCCATCTGCAGGTGACTCAGCTCCCGTTCCCCTTTGAGAACCCTGGCCAGTTTGAGAGAAGCATCCGTTCTCCTCTCGGTTCTACGTGGAACCCAGAGCTGGCGGTGCGAAAGCTGACGGCGCCGCGGATTGTGACAAAGGCAGGCGCCATCATTGAGCCGCTCTCCAAAGACGACATCATGCCCAGCAAGAAGCCACCAGGCCAGCGGGGCGGGACTGACCTCCCCCTCAGCAGCACAGGGAATCAGGGACAAAGACACACAGCCAAGAAGAAGCAGAGGAAATGAGCCCCATCAGCCACCTCCGTGCAGAGGGTTGGGGAGAGGGGTCGTTAGGGATGGGGTTAGAAGTCACGGTGGCCTGGACTTTTGGTGGAGCTCCTAGGTTGACCTTTGACCCTCTGGCTCACAGGATGATCTTGATTCAGACACCATCCTGGCTCTGCCTACCAGATGCTAACTACAGGAATGAGGGATGGAACTTTTCTTGGTCAGGGGAGGGATAAGAACCTTGAGCTCCAGGAGCGGAATAAACATGTTTGTGTGTCTTTGCGAACTTCATGGAAGTGCTGGCTGTGTGAGGAGTTTTTCTAGCAGAATAAACGTGTGTCTCTCTGTGTGTGTGTGACTTTGGTAATGTGGAGTAGTAATGATCTAGTAATGTAGGTAATCACTCATTTAACCACAGCTGTTCATTTAGAAAGACTTTAATCAACAGACAAATTGAAATGGCATTTACAAAAAAAAAACAATCTTGCACATTGCTCTTGATTAAATTAAAATGTCAAATTATTTTCATAATATATGATCTTTTTCTCCCTCATTCTACCCATTGGTTTGATTTAGTGTAAGTGCTCCCATCATCCAACCCTATGAAAAACTAGGCAAACTAAACCCAACTCTGCTGCTAGCTTAGCTGCTACTTGGAGCATTTGCACCAACCAGCACATGGCAACATTCCAAGTTAGCAAACCAAGTGGCCCACAATATTGGCATTAAAAATGAACAGAAACAAGTGATTAGATGAACATGGTAGGCAAATGGATTTAAAAATGTTCTGAAATTCACTTTGTCACCTAAAGAGTAGGACAAACTCATGTCTTAGTGATTGAGAAGCAACTCGTCTCTCGCAGGACTCAAATGTTTGTCATTTTGATCCAAGACCAATGTGCCAAACTACTGGGAGCTGAACCCTGTCTCAGGGCCGAGGGAGGACCTGGAGGGTGCAAGGCACGGCCGGAGAAATGCACTTCAGGCTCACACAGAGAATGGAACACTATGGTTACACCTTTCTGGCTGTAAACACTTACCCACGTTACCGTGGTGACATCCGTCACATTCAGTATTCTTTTCACAGTACAAAATGCCCCTTCAAAGACAGGTTTGGTTTTTTACACTTCAAGCTTGTTCCCATTTCTAATGAAGTACAATGGTGAGGAAAGGAGAAAGGGAGAAGTTTTGTTGTTGCAGTGGAACAGAGGAATTTGCCAGAATTTAATCAAAACCAAAGTTAAACCAAAACCATAAATCAGAAAACAGGGCTTTAAGTGTAAAGAACCAAACCTACCCTTTAAGGCTGGAATGTTCTTGCTGTTAGACCAAGCGTAAGCATATGCATCCTTTTGCAACCCGCCGAGTCTTGTGTGCAGACTTGGCGGAACATCAGAAGTGAAATCTGGCAAAATCCGGTATGACCGGTATCAATACTGTGTATTGTGGTCACCGTTTTGTGATGATCGTCCCCCTGCAGTCTGTATTGCATCTTGCGGACGCATTATGTTCGCCTGCAACGCCCACAGAACACACATGGCAGCCATGCCGTGTCCACATATGTGCTGTCTGCAACAAGTCAATTCCAGCCCTCAGAGGCCATCAAGGACCCGTCTGTTGGAGGACTCACAGAGCGCCCCAGTCCTGAGACAGACGTCATTGACATTCATTCCATTCACATCAGTGCTAGGAAGGCTGGAAAATCCCATCCATACGCATGGCAAGACCTCTCCCTTTGCGCCAGGCCACAAGCAGGTGGGTGACACTATTCACTTCAAAGCCGTGTGTTCAAAATAATCCATTTTCCCCCATGTAAACTCAACTAATTGCATGTAGTGTGTTTGTGTCTGGCAAAGTAAGTATCACTTCACATCTTGACTGATGAACTCATTTTGAACCTGTACATTCTGAAATGCTCGACCACAGGGGAGGCAAAATGGAAAAGGAGGCAAAGAAATGGAACAAATGCAGAGCGACTCAAGAGTGACATCTACGCTTCAGTGTCAGACGCACTTCATCAATTACATCCTCCAAGGAACAGTCAGTCATGTTGAACCATTAAGTTCATGGGAATATGACCATGTAAGAGGGAGGAACCTTCAATCACGCTGATGCATCAGTCTCAGGTGAGCCCGTGGATGTCGATCAGTCTCAGGTGAGCCCGTGGATGTCGATCAGTCTCAGGTGAGCCCGTGGATGTCGATCAGTCTCAGGTGAGCCCGTGGATGTCGATCAGTCTCAGGTGAGCCCGTGGATGTCGATCAGTCTCAGGTGAGCCCGTGGAGGATGTCGATAAATGTCAGGCAAGCAGAACAGTTCGAGGTCCAGTTACTTGCTCAAGAAGACTAACAGGATCAGGGGGAGGAGTCTCATTGGCAAGGAATGAGGTCATATCACCACTCAGTCTCACTGACACACGATCCTAAGAGAAGCTGCCCCTGTGGAGAAGTCCTCTACACACACACACACACACACACACACGGGGGGGGGGGCTAGGGATGTCCAATGTCTACTGTGATGTTGGTGTAGAGTGGGGCTCTCTGGATGGACATGGTTTTATAGGAGCAGGAGTTCAGCCCATCTGAACGCCACATGAGAGGAGTCCGCCGCAACAGTGACATCCTACACACACACACACACACACACAAATACATATGTATGTGAACAAGCGAGCTCTAACAGATTTTCACTGCTTTTACAGAATTCTTTTTGATTAGCCATTTTGAAGGACCCCGTCCCATCCCCCAAACACACACACACACACACACACACACACACACACACACACACACACACACACACACCTGTCCTTGTTGATCTGGTTGCCGCTGTCCCTCTTATGGAAGACCATGGTGTAGCGCGCCACCTGTGGAGGAGGCCTGATGATCTTCATTTTCTGCAGCTCCACCCTGAGGAGAAGGAGAGAAATGCATCATGGGAGTGGGAGCGTGGGGAGAGCAGTGCATCATGGGAATGGGAGTGTGGGAAGACAAGTGTGTAAAGGGAACCACATCTCTGATCCCCTCATCACCTCTATCAATACAACAGCCATCAAACAGCCTCAATCATCGCACCTCTGATCACCTCTATCAATACAACAGCCATCAAACAGCCTCAATCACCGCACCTCTGATCACCTCTATCAATACAACAGTTATCAAACAGCCTCAATCACCGCACCTCTGATCACCTCTATCAATACAACAGTTATCAAACAGCCTCAATCATTGAATCTATGATCATCTCTATCAATATCTGATCATATTTATCAATACCTCAGCCTCTCAACAGCAGCCTGCTGCTCATTCATGTTACTCATCTTCATGTAGCCTTCAGCACACACCCCACTGGCCCCTCACACACACCATAGGCCCCTCTCACACCCCACTGGCCCCTCACACACACCATAGGCCCCTCTCACACCACTGGCCCCTCACACCCAAACCTGATCATTCCGCCCCTCACACCCAAACCTGATAAATCTGTCACATCCAGACCGCATCAGTCTGGCCCATGCAGTCTCAGTCTTAGTCTGGCCCGTGCAGTCTCAGTCTTAAACCTGATCATTCTGCCCCTCACACCCAAACCTGATCAATCTGCCTCATCAGTCTGGCCAATGCATTCTCAGTCTCAGTCTGGCCCATGAAGTCTTAGTCTGGCCCGTACGGTCCAAGTCTCAGTCTGGCCCATGAAGTCTTAGTCTGGCCCGTACTGTCCAAGTCTCAGTCTGGCCCATGAAGTCTTAGTCTGGCCCGTACGGTCCAAGTCTCAGTCTGGCCCATGAAGTCTTAGTCTGGCCCATGAAGTCTTAGTCTGGCCCGTACTATCCAAGACTCAGTCTGGCCCATGAAGTCTTAGTCAGGCCCGTACTGTCCAAGTCTTAGTCTGGTCCATGAAGTCTTAGTCTGGCCCGTACTGTCCAAGTCTTAGTCTTAGTCTCAGTCTGGCACTGAACCAGTGATGGGGTTTGAGCATTTAGAGCATGAAGGCCAGTATGTCTTTCATCCCAGATCAGATCAGATCAGAGGCAACATCTGCCAATGCAGCTCCTCTGTGTGTGTGCATCTGTGTGTGTGTATGTGTTTATATGTGTGTGTACCGTATTCTGAGGTCATCGTCCTCCCCTCCCCAGCCCCAATATGCGTTGGAGAAGCCGTTGACCTGGGAGAACTGCTCTCTCGTCATGGCCGTCACTCCTCCAAAGTACCCCTTGTAGCGCAGCCTAGGGACATCAACACTTACATTACATCAACAGCCTGCAGTGTGTGTGTGTGTGTGTGTGTGTGTGTGTGTGTGTGTGTGTGTGTGGCGGTCACACCTCCAAAGTAGCATTTGTATTGCAGGCCAGAGGTTGTAAACATTTACAGCGCCTCGGCATCAAAAGCAATGACACTGTGAGATCCTGGAGTATCTGAGCAGTGGTGTCACTTCAACGGCCTTGAGCTGGGTCAACCATGTCACCTATAAACAGTGGTGTTAGTGTACCCAGTGCTGGGCCAACAGTGGTGTTAGTGTACCCAGTGCTGGGCCAACAGTGGTGTTAGTGTACCCAGTGCTGGGCCAACAGTGGTGTTAGTGTACCCAGTGTCAGACTCTGTTTAACTGAACTCACTTGTATCCAGTGACATTGCGTCCCACCACCAGGTGTTTGGGCTGTTGAGGGTTGCAGTTGTAGAGGTTGAGGTCGTTCTCGGGCACGAGGTCAACATCATGGAAGATGAAACAACCCCACTGCTGCTCCTTCAGAGCCTCCAAGTAGCCCACATTCAACAGCTTGGCACGGTTAAAGGTGGCATCACCTGCCTACAACACACACACACACACACACACACACACATTCAACAGCTTGGCACGGTTAAAGGTGGCATCACCTGCCTACAACACACACACACACACACACACACACACATACATTCAACAGCTTGGCACGGTTAAAGGTGGCATCACCTGCCTACAACACACACACACACACACACACACATTCAACAGCTTGGCACGGTTAAAGGTGGCATCACCTGCCTACAACACACACACACACACACACACACACACACACACACATTCAACAGCTTGACACGGTTAAAGGTGGCATCACCTGCCTACAACACACACACACACACACACTCACACACATATTCAACAACTTGACACGGTTAAAGGTGGCATCACCTGCTTACAACACACACACACACACACACACACACACACATTCAACAGCTTGGCACGGTTAAAGGTGGCATCGCCTGCCTACAACACACACACACACACACACACACACACATATTCAACAGCTTGGCACGGTTAAAGGTGGCATCGCCTGCCTACAACACACACACACACACACACTCACACACATATTCAACAGCTTGGCACGGTTAAAGGTGGCATCGCCTGCCTACAACACACACACACACACACACATTCATTCACCAGCTTGGCACGGTTAAAGGTGGCATCGCTTGCCTACAACACACACACACACACACACACACACACACACACACACGCACATTCATTCACCAGCTTGGCACGGTTAAAGGTGGCATCGCCTGCCTACAACACACACACACACACACACACACACACACACACACACACACACACACACATTCATTCAGCAGCTTTGCATGGGCCCTAATCACTTCAGAAGGGTAGCATATCAGTAGCATGCTGTACAGATGTGATCTCTGCAGGAAGGAGTGGAGGTGTGTGTGTGTGTGTGTGTGTACCTGGTGGATGACGTAGATGGCGTAGTGGAGCTGTTGTCTCTGCAGGAAGGGGTGGAGGTGGTGGAGCAGGTAGAGTAGATGCTTCTCTCGGTTCCTGTGAGGGATGAGCACCGCCACCTTCTGCCTGCTGATGCACTCACTGGGCTGGGATTGGCCGCCAGGGGACAGAAGCTCTCGGTTCTCCTCCTCAACATCTGACAGGGAGAGAGAGGGAGGGAAGGACAGCCCTACAGCGCCCCCTGCCCACATGGAGGGAGACACGGACACAAACACACAAACACTTTATTAGAACACAAATCCATTCTTTCTAGGTACTGCCACACTTTGTTTGAAGATAAATCCATTCTAATCTGCAGTAGATAAAGCAGTGTTATTCTCACATCTTATCTGAACACAAACCCATTCTAGTCCACAGGTGATAAAACAGAGCTATTTCTCAAGCAGCATTTGAAGAACAGAATGGCACAGTAGCAAGCCAAGCCACCCCTCACTTCAATGACCAGGTGCTATATCTGTCCACCTCTGAAGTGAGGAAGACTCTGCTCAGACTTAACCCATTGAAAGCTGCTGGACCAAATACCAGGTTGTGTGCTGAGAGAATGCGCAGACCAACTGGCTGATGTCCTGACCGATGTCTTCAACATCTCTCTGAGCACCACTGTTGCCCCTACCTGTTTCAAGACCACCACCTTCATCCCCATGCCAGAAAAGTCCACACTGACCTGTCTCAATGACCACTGCCCAACTGCACTTACAGCCAACACATCAAGTCCCAGCTACTTGCTACACTGGATCCTATGCAGTTTGTGTATCGTCCCAATCACTACATGGATGACGGAATCACCACTGCCATTCACCTGGCTCTCACACATCTGCTCCACAGCAGACAGATGTGTGCTCCTCCTGAGACTTAAAGCAACACCTGTTATACCTGCTCCACAGCAGGCAGATGTGCGAATCTTGGAATTTTGAATGAATTTGTGAATAAGGAGAAGAAAAGATGCGACAGAAAGACCTCCAAAACACCTAATCTCTTCAGTGCAAAACGCCTAATCTCTTCAGTGCAAAACGCCTAATCTACTCAGTGCAAAACGCCTAATCTACTCAGTGCAAAACGCCTAATCTACTCAGTGCAAAACGCCTAATCTAATCAGTGCAAAACGCCTAATCAACTCAGTGCAAAACGCCTAATCTACTCAGTGCAAAACGCCTAATCTAATCAGTGCAAAACGCCTAATCTAATCAGTGCAAAACGCCTGATCTCTTCAGTGCAAAACGCCTAATCTCTTCAGTGCAAAACGCCTAATCTACTCAGTGCAAAACGCCTAATCTACTCAGTGCAAAACGCCTGATCTCTTCAGTGCAAAACGCCTGATCTCTTCAGTGCAAAACGCCTAATCTCTTCAGTGCAAAACGCCTAATCTCTTCAGTGCAAAACGCCTAATCTCTTCAGTGCAAAACGCCTGATCTCTTCAGTGCAAAACGCCTAATCTACTCAGTGCAAAACGCCTAATCTACTCAGTGCAAAACGCCTAATCTACTCAGTGCAAAACGCCTAATCTCTTCAGTGCAAAACGCCTAATCTACTCAGTGCCTGGTCTTTTCAGTGCAAAACACCTAATCCATTCAGTGCCTAACCTATTCAATGCAAAACGTCTAATCTATTCAGTGCCTGATCTCTTCAGTGCAAAACGCCTAATCTATTCAGTGCAAAACGCCTAATCTATTCAGTGCCTGATCTCTTCAGTGCAAAACGCCTAATCTATTCAGTGCCTAATCTATTCAGTGCAAAGCCGCAGCTCAGTGCAAAGCCATTTCCATTGCTGGCATGCTAATATTCTACATAGATAGAATTACCACCTTCCACCCTTGTCGTAATAAGGATGACAATTAAATGACAATTAAAACCAAACTGTTGCTAACCAAAACGTCTCCAATCACTCAGCATTACATCTTCCATTAGGTCTACGTGTCTAATAGATCACGATATGCATCATGATTGATCTTGTCCAGAAACAGGTTTTTTGTTTTTCTCTATTATGTTTACCCATGCGCTAAAAAAAAAGTCACTTTGATAAACGTTAATAAACGTTCTGTGTCTCCACCCTTATCGTTTAATTTGTGATAGCTCTGGAGTCAAAAATGAGCTAAAATTTGACCTATTTGGTCAAGGGTGGTCTCTGTCAGGACCCGTACATCTGGTGATCATTTCCTACTCTTGTCAGACGCAGTGCTGGATGGGAAGCTCAAGTTAAACGGACAAATCTATCAGTGTGGTTTTAAACTAGATGTACCGCATAGCGATACATGGTATGACCGCCGCAATGTATTGAAATGTGAGAACTGTTGGCATGACAAGTGTGTGGTAGAACAGTGTTGTGAGGTGGGAATTAGATTGGAAACTAGCATTCTCTAGATAATAGGCAAAATAACATTTTGTACAATTACAGCACCCCCTATGGACCAAATTTTATAGCACGTGCAGTGGTTTTAGAGGTCTTTGTGCTGATTGTGCGTGACGTATTTTGTGCAGTTCCCACCTTTTCGGTCCAAGATATTGGCAACTCAAAATCCCAATTTTTGCATTTACCCTTATCACTAAGTGGCACTATGCTTCATTTGAGTGTTTATGGGCTGGGTCGATACACCTCTGTAACACTGACATACTAACAGAAACTCGTTGTCTTGGGCAAAAATGTTGTTATTTAACAAAAACTGTTTTTTGACACCTAGCTTCGGCGATAAACAGCGCCCCCTATGACGAAATGTCACAAAATTTAGTACACATGACAAGAAAGCTCTTTAGAGATGGCCTGCCAACTTTGACCAAATTTGAGCAATTAAAAGCCAAGATATGTACTTTTGAAAAATTTTAAGCTAGGTGTTCACTGTTCATTGACGTGTAACTTCGAAACAATTTATCTCAAGATAAATCGTTTGATAAATTTTTGTCAGCATTGTCTGCAGATGACGTATACCAAATTTGGTGAGATTCTCATTAACGGCCTATGACGGGTTCGTTCAGATTCATTTTCGCAATGTTCAAATTTCATGTAAATTGTTTTCGTTGGAAGTGGGCGTCGACCAGTGTTTTCCATGCGTGAGGTTCAATAGATTTCACGATAAAAAAAAAAATGTTGTAAAAATTAGCATTCTCTAGATAATAGGCAAAATGACATTTTCTACCATTACAGCGCCCCCTATGGACCAAATTTTATGGCATGTGCTGTGGTTTCAGAGGTCTTTGTGGTGATCGTACATGACATATTTCGTGCAGTTCCCACCTTCTCGGTCCAAGATATTGGCAACTCAAAATCCCAATTTTTGCATTTACCCTTATCACTAGGTGGTGCTATGCTTCACGTGAGCGTTTATGGGCTGGGTTGATACGTCTCTGTAACAACAACATACTAACACAAAATCTTTATCATGGGCAAAAATGTTAACGAGTTATTTAACAAAAACTGTTTTTTGACACCTAGCTTCGGCGATAAACAGCGCCCCGTATGACGAAATGTCACAAAATTTAGTACACATGACAAAAAAGCTGTTTAGAGATGGCATGCCAAGTTTGACCAAATTTGAGCAATTAAAAGCCAAGATATGTACTTTTAAAGAATTTTAAGCTACGTGTTAAATGTTCATTGACGTGTAACTTCGAAACAATTTATCTCAAGATAAATCCTTTGATAACTTTTTGTCAGCATTGTCTGTAGATGACGTATACCAAATTTGGTGAGATTCACATTAACGGCCTATGATGAGTTCGTTCAGATTCGTTTTCGCAATGTTCAAATTTCATGTAAATTGTTTTCGTTGGAAGTGGGCGTTGACCAGTGTTTTCCATGCGTGACGTTCAATGGATTTCACGATAAAAAAAAAAATGTTGTAAACATTAGCATTCTCTAGATAATGGGCAAAATGACATTTTTTACAATTACAGCGCCCCCTATGGACCAAATTTTATGGTATGTGCTGTGGTTTCAGAGGTCTTTGTGGTGATTGTGCATGACATATTTCGTGCAGTTCCCACCTTCTCGGTCCAAGATATTGGCAACTCAAAATCCCAATTTTTGCATTTACCCATATCAGTAGGTGGCGCTATGCTTCAAGTGAGTGTTTATGGGCTGGGTCGATACGTCTCTGTAACACCGACATATTACAAAAATTTCGTGTTGTTGGGTGAAAGGTTCATCGAGTTATTCAGCGAAAACTTTTGCCGGTCTCCCCCTCTTTGACGGACACTGGCACAGTGGGGGGGGGGGCAAAAGCTCATATTCGCTCACAAACTTCTAGGGCTACATGCCTACAAACATTCATCTCCCCCTGAGTTTCAGTGTCCCGGGAATCGTTGACGGAAAATCGGTGAAAAAAAAAAAAAGGGAAAAAACGCGCGGCAACACCAATATGTAATATAACATAATAAATGACTGACTGACAAAGGTCGCAAAATCTAATTCCTTGCGTTCATTCCATATCAGTTTGTGCAAATGGAAAACAAACCAATATTTAGTGTATTTAACTACTTTGTCCAACTGTTATTTCTTACTCCTTACATGTAGTTGAAATACTAGCCTATAGTCTGCACTATTGAAATTTAGCCCACTGACTGACATGACATGGGGATTAACATTAAGTAAGTTTAACATATGTAGGGGAGGGGGGCAGAAACAAGTGGAGAAAACTCTATTTTATTATCCTGTAGAAAATTCTATCAATACAGTTCATGTGGCGATGGCAAACATCATTACATCACAATAAACGCCTAATCATGAAAAGTCACTGACTCTTAAGTTTATGTACGTAAACAAAGTCATTCTAGTTGATTTATAGTATGGAGACAGAGTAGCCTGGCTGTGGCTGGAGGGCTTGCTGCGATTTCGATAGCCAGCATGCTAAAGTTGGTTAGCCATCATCTATATCTGAGGGTAGTGTTTGCAAAAAATGACTATAAAACCATTGGAAACTAGCGTTCCATGTGTGTGGAATGCTAGTTTCAACTAACTTCAACATCTGTTCTGAAGATGTAATATATAGTGTGTCAAAGAGCAGTTTAGCTGTTTGTGCGTTTGGTTAGTGATTTCAATAGCCAACATGCTGACGTCAACTTAGCTGAGTTGAGGGTAGTGTTTCTGGCAAAGTGTTTGCAAAGAATGCCTAAACAAACAAACAAAATAATCATGAAAGTGTAACCATTTATAAGATAATGTTTTGTTTGTCTCAAATTGTAGCATTCAGGCAGGTAATTTCAAAGAGACTACAAAATTTATATAGTGAATAATTTTTTATAACCCTCATCACGTTACTTGCTTGTTTGAGTTGATACTTTGACAGCTTGTAAACCTCTAGTGGGAGGCAAGCACCAAATATTTCTGCAGAGCGGTATTGAAAATTCTGAGTTACGGCAATGGTGATCAAAGAGTCTAGAGCGCTATGTGCAAGACAAATTACTGGCTCTAAAATACATTGATTTTGAGGATGTACGGCGCTATGGGCACCGTTTTGGCAAGCTGGGTTCGTCACAGTGGCCGCAGGAAACTGTGGGAAACTTGTGGCGTTTCTCCTTGCTGGTGTTTTTCCATATTTGGATAATGGGAAAGCATATCAATCTTCGGTGTTTAAACAGCATTAATACATATTTTTTAACAAACTGCTTCTTTTTTCTCAATAATATGAATAATATGAATAATTTTGACTTGAGACATCAGTTGTCTCAGATGGAGTTGTATTAACTAGGCCTAAATTATTTACGACTGTGTAGCCTATAATGTTTGTCCAAGAGATGGCACTTCAGACCGCAGCATAGTTCATTTAGAAGCATAGCCTACAGCTATTGAATGCCGAGACCTTCAACTCTTCTCATCGTTGTGCGTTTGCACAAAATGCATGTGGATATAATCTAAATATAATATTTGGACTTGTCAACTCTGGTGAATACAGCAGGCTTCGTAAGTTCTCACCTGTAGTTGTAACAATAACATTGCACAATAACATTACAAGCTCACTGTTGTGAAGCATTTGGTGGATGTGCGTATTGTGGGCTATGTCTGCCTGAAATGTAATGTTCCAAAAGTGTTCGCTCTTCTTCCCTTGCAATTCTGATATTAGCAAATTAATGTAGTGGAACAAAATGTTCTTGTTTTAATGTCCATTATTGTAATTGACAGCCTGTTGACAGTCAGCTGTTAACAGCAAAACAGCTGATCAGGTGGGCTGATTTTACCATGGGCTGGTAGAACGTTCAAGTGGGCTTACCAAAGTGGCACCCACGGTGGTTCAGAGCGTACTTTAGCCACGGTGGTTCAGAGCGTACTTTAGCCACAGTGGTTCAGAGTGTACTTCATGCCCATCATCTCACTGATCTATTTTGCTCCGCTCTACAATCTATGGTAATGGTCAATTATGCTTTCAGACTGTGGGGGACCTCAAGAGCAAAATGTGCTTTGTTGTTACTTGAAAAGGAAAGGCTATTTTTGGACCTGACCTTCATTCTGATTTTATTTTTGATGATGTCAATGGAGCCAGCTTCTATAATGTTAACACCCAGAAATGGTTGCATGATGAACCAAACTTTATCCATATGCTTAATGTTGCTGGTGAACATGTGGAATGGTGGGTAAACTGACTATCCATAAGCAAAGCAAGTAGCCCACTTTAGTCGCTGTCCTTAGTGATGCCCTTCTTTGATGTCATTACAAGGCGCTCCCTGGCACAAACTGTGGGATATTCAGTCGTTCACAATAATGAGAGATTCCTCGCAGGGCGCCGTTTCAAAGGCAACTGATGTGAGACTCCTGAAATGAATTTCTGCAGGTTGGGATGTCTTGCATGTTAACATTCAATCTCGTGCAGCAGGGAGAAGAAGCAGAGGCTAATTTCTCACTGTTGCTCACCAGCAACAATAAGCAATGGAAATTAAAGACATGATTCCAGATGCATTTGGGTGGGATGAGTGCTAACTCTTTGCTTCAAAAAAAGAGCCTTATTTTAAACTTGTAATAAATTAGACCTACTCTAGGATATTTACTGGCTCAGGATATGACATCAAATGTATGTAATTATTGGTTTTAAAAAGTTATCTGTCCCCTCCAGTGTACATTAGGCAGCAGAACTTTTAAATTCTACTATCAATGAAAGAAATTTGAATCACTCACTCACTCACTGGTTCACACACACACACACACACACACACACACACACACACACACACACACACACACACACACACACACACACACACACACACACACACCGACTCACGGAGCAGTGGTGAACGCTCTGGGCAGCTCTCCAGTGGGGGCTGTGGGCGTTTGTCTGTGTTGTCTGCGGGCAGCGGTGATGGGGGGTGGTGTTCGGCCCCGCCCAGCATTGAGTTGATGCCCCTCAGGTCTCCAGCACTGCCCCAGATCAGCCGCGGTCCCTCCTTATTGGACGACACAGCGACACCAGTCACACACCAGCAACAGTGACTGTACCTGTGTATGTGGTGTCCATGCATACCTGGATGGCTTTGATGGTGTGTGCGAGTGTGTGTGTGTGGATACTTCATCATTGAATTAAACTGCAGGCTCCTGCTGCAACAGTGAAGAGATGATGGAGGACTAAATATTTAGCCTACTCTGGAAGCCCAATAAAATCAACCCAATCAGAGAGGATTACAACAGGTCAGAGATCAGAACGGGGGAGGACAGATGAGAACAGAGAACGTAGAGAGGACAGATAAGAACACTTGGAGGACGGGCGAGAAGATGGAACGGGGGAGGACAGATGAGAACAGAGAACGTAGAGAGGACAGATCAGAGCAGAGAACAGGGGGGGACAGACTAGAACAGAGAACATGGGAGGACAGATAAGAACACTTGGAGGACGGGCGAGAAGATGGAACGGGGGAGGACAGATGAGAAGAGGGAACGGGTGGGACAAAGTTCATGTGGTGGTGGACTCACAATCACTTAGCCTAGCGTATTTAACATGATGTTATCCAGGACTTAGCCTAGCGTATCTAACATGATGTTATCCATGGGTGGTTCTCAATATGCCTCGGACCTCTGTCCTGCGTCTGTGTGCCCTGGAAATCATTCGAGGCTCCAAATCATCGAGGATGTCTCATTTGTTTAACTGCTACAAGAAGGAGAGAGGAACGAAGACGGAGGAAAGAGAAGAAAGGTCCGTAAGTGAGGAAGCACAGGTGCATGGAGAGATCGCGGAAGCTTGTTAAGGAAAGAAAGTTCAACAATCAACAAGAAAGTTGATTGTTTAGTCAACAGGTTACAACAGCGTTTTACATGTTTACATTCTCTGCAATGCCCGTGATTATAGCACAAAAGTAAACTGATGTAATCCAGATTTTGGTTTAATTGTCTTAATAATTTGATTGCATTGCATTATGATGCACAGTCATGCTTTGATGGTTGTTAAAGCCTATCTTTGATGAGGATGACCTATATTTGGTCAGCTGTTTTGGAGATGATGCTGCTGTGTGCTCTTAGTGCATCAATGAGAAGAACATCTTATTTGTCTTATGTGTCTGTCCTTGATCCCTTCATCCTCACATTGGTTCTTCCTTGTTTCCCTCATGGGAGGGGGGGCTAGGAAAAGGAAAGGAAGGAAGGAAGGATGGAAGGAGAGAAAGAAGGAAGGAAGGAAGGAAGGAATGAGGGAAGGATGGAGGAACATTATAATGGGATGCACCCAAGGACTATCTAGCATGATGTTCTCCAGGATTTGCCTAGATTTTTCACAGGTCGCTTCCTGATATGTCACTAGCACGAGGCATGACTGTGTGTGTGTGTGTTTGTTTGTGTTCCTCTCCTCTCCCCTCCCCCTCATCCACACACAACCTACACACACTTGCATGCATTCATACAAGGACATCTTAAGTTTCAATGAGATCTTAGGCCTATGGAGCTGCAAGTTCTTCTGATCAGCCATTTTCTGTTATTTAATCTCCCAGTACTGAACTGCACGGTAGCAATGTCATCAGCAAATCCTACCCAGCTGTGTGTGTGTGTGTGCGTGTCCATGCAGACCTGGATGGCTTTGACAGTGTCGCTCCCAGCAAAGGCAGTGATCCACACGAGGAGTCCCAGCGTGAGCAGCAGGAGGAAGAGCAGTTTGGCCCTCCGAGCCACCTTCCATCCCGCAGAGCACATCACCAGCACAGCCACAGTCCTAGGGCACCTAGGGTGTGTGTGTGTGTTTGTGTGTGTGTGGGTGTGTAAGTGTGCGTATGTATGTGTGTGTGCGCACGAGTGCTCACTGCATCAGTGCCACTGGTTTAGAGGTCTCCTCAGGGTCGTAGTCCTCGTCCTCCTGAGGAGACATGACAAGTCAAAACATGGTCACCTCCTTTGGTAAGACCTGCTGTTCACCAAGTCCAGGTAGGCTTAGTAAATTAGGCTATTCAGAATGGTGAAGTCTATGTTCGTTTTCAGCACCGGTGCTGCTGGACACCTCACTATGCAACTATAGTTTAAGAAAGGTAAGCAACCAGTAGCAAAGTTATCGGTTAACTTAGCAGGGAACTTAGCAATGAAATGGCTTCCCTTTGTATTGTTTTTGAAATTGAAACAACTACTGACACACAAGTAGTTGTCAAACCTGTCATTTACAACTCGTTTGGAGTCGCCCATTTACATGAATTTCGAACCAATTTTAAATAAACCACCACCACATTCAAGTTGATGGCACTCCACTAGCGGGTCAGCCTATCAGTGAGTCTCATAGACGTATTGGCATTATCACGTTGCAGGTGAAAAACCTCAATTGTGATTCACTTGATTATTTTTTTTAATCAACTGACAGCGGACATGTATGTGTATATTTGTGTATACAGTATCACGCTAAAGTCATCAAAACACCTGAGTTACACATCAAGATCAGAGTTAATGTATGCAAACATGGATTAATGTGACATCATTTGTTAATTTCAAATTTGGAAAAGGAATGCTAAAGCTTTAGTTTGCTTGAACACATTTACACATTTACACTGTTTTGGAGACGAGTGCTTACAGGTACAAGGAGACGACTTCCTCGTAGAGCCAGACACAGGCCTTTGTTTTATTCCCCCCAAATTTAATCTTGGTTTATCGTTGACTTTTGAACACACTCTGCCAATGAAATTTCTCCATATTGTTTAGTGAGCCAATTCTGTGCGCACCTCCCCTTTATGCTGCACCTGGCATCCGGCCATCCTTAATATTGATTAACACTTGAACATCCTTAATATTGATTAACACTTGAACATCCGGCCATCCTTAATAATGATTGATTAACACTTGATCATCTTGTTTGCCCCAAGCACCTGGGATCTCACATTTCAAGGCAACAGACCAACCTAACTGGTCCCATCAACAGACCAGTTCAAGGGCCACTGTTTCTAAACTGAGACTGAAGCTGCATGTTTATGTGTCACCCAACATGCAGGAGAGTTGGCAACACGCTGCTACAGTATATGTTCAAAGATGGTTTGTTTACGGATACACAGTGAATTTTTGGAAAGAATGAAATTGTACTACTGCCAGCCAGAGGTACTTTTGCACAGGTGCAGAATACAACTCATTGTTAAATGTCAGTGCAGTGCAAATTTTGTAGCCAACGCAAGAAACTCAAACAGTGGTGGACAGTCAGTCTTCTGTAGTCTTTCGAGTGTGCATTGGCTTTTAGGGCCACAGTTTCTGTCCTTTCCGCCTGACAACTCCACGGTGTCAACACGGATCTCGGACTGTCTTTCTGACATATCTGCATTGATGAAAGGACATCACCTCCAACTAAATCTCTCCAAAACTGAACTGCTGGTCCTCCCAGCCAAACAAGCCATACATCACAACATCATCATCAAGATCGACTCCCTGTCTGTTTCTCCCACGAAGGTGGCAATAAACCTTGGTGTCGTGATCGATGACCAACTGACCTTTGTGGATCACGTGGCCTCATGTGGCTCGGTCGTGCCGTTTTTCCCTATTGAACATAAGGAAGATCAGGCCGTACCTAACCCAACATGCAACCCAGCTCCTGGTACAGACTCTGGTTATCTCTCGTCTTCACTACTGCAATGCCCTCCTATCAGGTCTTCCAGCCTGTGCGATGAGACCGCTACAGATGATCCAAAATGCAGCTGCACGTCAGATTTTTAATCAGCCAAAAAGGGCACGTCACACCTCTGTTCACTGAACTCCACTGGCTACCCTTAGCCGCTCGCATCAAATTCAAGGCGCTAATGGTGGCCTACAGGGTGATTGATGGTTCTGCTCCCATCTACCTGAATACTCTCCTAAGCCCTATGTCACTCACAGACCACTTTGCTCCTCTAAGAAACGTTATCTTGCACAGCCAACACCTTGCGCAGGTCAATCCAGACTCTTCTCATGTTTGGTTCCACGCTGGTAGAATGACCTTCCAAGTGCTACCAGATCAACAGATACCCTCTCCACCTTCAAGAAACTCTTTAAGACCCAGCTCTTCCAAGAATATGTCCTGGCTTGAATTTTGAGAATGCACTTACTTCTTATACTTAATCTCTCTTTTATACTGCATTTTTATTACACTGGCAAACACACACAAAACACGCACCCGTAGAGCACAGACCTCTGCCAAGGCAATATAGGGTCACTGACGCAATACAAATTTCAGCTGGTGTTCCAGATCACCACCAAAATTTAATCATTTGTTCCTTGTCCTGATACCAACGTTGTTGAAAACTTCATCCAAATCCGTGCAGTATATTTCAAGTTATTTTGTACACAATCTGACAAACACGCTGACAGACAAACCAATGACCTCCTTGGTAGAGGTAATAACACCAGAATCCAACCTGACACGGCCTCAGCTTAAAGTTATCCCCTCCCAGCTCAGACCAGGAGACAGAGAGCGTGGATCTTTTTCCTTGCAGTTTTACGAGTTTGGAGTTAATCAGTGATCTGCTGTTGCTACACACACTCCTCCAAGCCTCCATGTTTCTCTCACACACACACACTCCATGGATCCACAGGTCCAGTGATTAACTCTGCTGCAGAGTGCATTCCTCTGCTTTTAAGGGCTGGATGTACCGTAATTTCCCGATTATTAACCAAGGTTAATACATTGACTTTGCTAAATGTCTTCATCTATGAGGTTACTACATGGGTGAGGGCTATACAGGTTCGCATTTCTTTTAATCATTCTACTCAATCTGATCTGATTGTGATTCAATAGGTAACGTTTAGTAAACTGAGGTTCATACATGGGTGAGGTTAACACATGGTTTTGTTTTTTTTTTGTTTGCATAAAACACTGACCTGAGGTTTTTACATGGTGCGGCTTATATCAGGGAAATTACTGTACGTTCAAAAAACGTTTTTGCAGGTTAACTGATTAATAGTTTTGACATAATCACATGTGCGCTGATATTTCAGTCAAAGGTCAGCATGCTTTGCCATTGGAAACCACTGGACAACAGACAGGCAAACCCATCGACGTCTCTTGTAGCTGTAGGGAACCTGACAGATTTGGACGTCTTCTTGTAACAAATAGCATGATCTTGGTGAGAGAGGTGTCACGTCAGCTCTCACCTGACTCGCTGTAGCCATAATTTCAGGTTCAGCAAACTTCATTGTAGGCCAGTAAAAGTGTGTCGCCCATCTTCCTACTCAGTTAAGGATGTGAAACCGGAGATTCGTCTTTTGTCTCTTAAATTCTAAGCAAACAAAGGAGAAACAAATTCCATTCTACTGCTATTTGCCACGTAACATACGTCTACATCACCATTCTTCAATATCAATAACAAACCTTGATATCATCTCCTAAAGGTGATCCTCCGTGCGTTTAAGTTGAAGTGAAGTATTTCGCTACTACACCAAAAGATTTTCTGATGGGTTGCTACTCACTGCACTGACCAAGGTCCAACCAAACAAGATCACATTTCACATTGGTCGACAAAAGCTACTGGAAAGATACTACTCCAAGTTCATTAGTAACAAAAGTTGTTAAGAGTTCGCGTACTCACAGATAACACTTCTCACAAATGTGAGTCTATGCTGACAACCCGTTAGTTCAAGCGCAGTGTAAACACACATCTCCAGACCTGACACACTGTCGCTTAGCTAGCTGCTTGCTAAGGAGCTAGCGCTCACCTTAGCCAATGTCGCAAATAACGTTAAGCGTAATATTAGTGTTGCTTTTCAACAACATCCAGGTTCATAGGTTCGAAACTAGTTTAACCGCTGTAATGTTGACTGTTAAGCAACTAAGCCTGATGTTGGCTTAAGTTAGTGACTGGTTAGTGTTGGCTTGGTAGAGGAGTGAAAGCTAGCGGAGCAGCACCACCAAAACGTTATCATACATTCCAACATCACGAAGTTACGTTACTGCACGCAAATGTGGACGAGAAGAGGGCCTCGTTCAGTATTAGGATTGTAGACTTAAGCAATTTTGAGGTCGTTACATTTAAATTTCATCGCAAAACTGGCCAAAAAAAGTTCCAGCTCACCTCCGTTTCCCACTGAAGTGCGTGTGAGGACCCAGCGTCCTAGCTGATGTTGCCATCTGTGTGTGAACCGCCAGATATGCTCTCGGCTGCTCACCTCGCCTCGCCTCGCCTCGCCTGCAACAGCGCCGTACACGCGTCACATCATAGCTAGCCTACAGACTGCAAGTCTGGTTAACGCCCCGTAACGGCCCCAAAAAATGTCCTCGTGGGTACCGTGGGTTCATTTTGGCTGAAAGTCAGTCAGGTGCCCTGCTAATAGCCATCTAACTATAACTAAGGTAATTCAGATAGAGCTTTACTCATTTCCGAGGGCAATGCTTTCAGCTATTCATGTTGTTCAAACTGTCTTATGCGCATGGTCAACTTGGTACACCTCCAAGCGCGATATTGGCCACGTTTACATGATGTTTTTAAATTCCGAATGAATTATTCCGAATTAAGGTTTACATGGAACACTCGTCAAATCGGGTTTATTTAATTCCGCTCAACGTCTGGGGGTCGGGAAGGGTTCTGATTGGGCAGGGGGCACGCGTGCACATTTACGTCTACCGGGAGAAAACACACACTTCGTCATCACGTCAGAAGGGCAACCAAATGAGCATGCACCGAACAACTGGAATTATTTTTAAGCGGAATAAACGTTTACGGGCCATTCTTAGACTACAGGCACTTCCATGTCCTTTGATCATATTTTATTAAAAAAACAAAAAACAAAAAAATGGAAATTTCACACTTTCATAGTTATCTTTACAATGAAACTGTTTTAGGAAATTTTTACGAGTAGTACAAACAACATTGTTAAATATGCAAAAATTGCTGTTTTGTGCCTGTCCCACACCCAGACTTCTGATCTTCAATAATGAAAATGAAATGTAAAAAAAAAAGATTCCTCAAATTTTAAAAAATTGTTTTAAAAATTATTTTAAAAAACATTATAATTATAAAAATATTTCTTTTTTACAACAATTTACAACAATAATTGAATAAAGTAAAATAATCAAATACAATTATTAAGGTATTCAAGGTCAAACAACAATTTATTAGATTTTTTTTTACCAAATGTAGTTGCCCCACAGTATTACCGTAATATCCACTACAACACTGTAATGTCCAAAAGTTTGTATGATAGATTTTTTGGTAGTTTTTATGGAGATGAAACATCAGAGCACATGTCTGATATGGAGGAAATTTTGAATTTATCCACCAACCTTTGATGAAAACCAAAGGTAAGTATCGCTTGAAACAAAAATATTTTTATTGTATGTAATTTCCAAACATGCTGAAACATCAATTGAGTTTGTAAATAAGTTGATTTTTTTCGACATACATAAATGTTTTTTGCATGCATGCATGAAATTTTGCATGCATGAAATGCTAGATACCAATTCATAGCTAATATGTGATAATAGCTTATATGTTTTTTACAAAATACTGTCAGATTGTAATTTCCACCACAGTAATTTCCAACACATTGCCTGCTTAGGTGGAAATTGACACGGTCAACCACAGCATCCTACTGGACAAGCTGACCAACATTGGCACTGATGGCACAGCGCACTCCTGGTTCAAGTCCTATCTTACTAGACGGTCGTTCAACGTATCATGGCTAGGACAGACATCGGCACTTCACCAACTCACCACAGGAGTACCCCAAGGATCTGTGCTGGGGCCCCCTCTCTTCGCCCTGTACATCACCTCGCTGGGCTCAATCATCCACTCCCATGGCTTCTCTTACCACTGCTATGCTGATGATACCCAGCTCTATCTGTCCTTTCCACCGGACGACTCCACGGTGTCAATACGGATCTCGGACTGTCTCTCTGATATATCTGCATGGATGAAAGGACATCACCTCCAACTAAATCTCTCCAAAACTGAACTGCTGGTCCTCCCAGCCAAACAAGCCATACATCACGACATCAGTATCAAGATCGACTCCCTGTCTGTTTCTCCCACCAAAGTGGCAAGAAACCTAGGTGTCATGATCGATGACCAACTGACCTTTGCAGATCACGTTGCCTCTGTGGCTCGGTCGTGCCGTTTTTCCTTATTCAACATAAGGAAGATCAGGCCGTACCTAACCCAACATGCAACCCAGCTCCTGGTTCAGACCCTGGTTATCTCTCGTCTTGACTATTGCAATGTCCTCCTATCAGGCCTACCAGCCTGTGCGGTGAGACCGCTACAGATGATCCAGAATGCAGCTGCACGTCTGGTCTTTAACCAGCCAAAAAGGGCACATGTCACACCTCTGTTCATTGAACTTCACTGGTTACCCTTGGCTGCTCGCATTAAATTCAAGGCACTTATGGTGGCCTACAGGGTGAATGATGGCTCTGCTCCCATCTATCTGAACACTCTTCTGAAGCCCTATGTCACCCGACGACCGCTACGCTCCTCTAAGGAACGTTTTCTAGCACGGCCAACACCTTGTGCAGGTCAATCCAGACTCTTCTCATATCTGGTTCCGCGCTGGTGGAATGACCTCCCAAGTGCTACCAGATCAACTGATACCCTCTCCACCTTCAAGAAACTCGTGAAGACCCAGCTCTTCCAAGAATATCTCCTGGCGTAAATTTTTGAGAATGCACTTAATTTAATTTCTCTACACTGCGTTCCACTATTGCACTTTCAACTTAAAATAGTGCAGATTCTATGTTAGCAATATGCACTCCTTGTTTGTTCTCTCACTGAGTTGTAGCTTGAATGTTCTCCTCTTTTGTGAGTCGCTTTGGATAAAAGCGTCTGCTAAATGCCGAAATGGAAATGGAAATTCCAAAGGTGTGGTGGAAATTGTATTTCTGCCAACAGGTGCAATTCATAGATTGTAAGGCTACATATGTCCAGAGAAAAAAAGAAAGGGGGGTTGTAAAGCCAATTGCAGAATTACCAAAGAGAGCACAACGCAAAAGAGGGAGACAACAGAGAGCATATATGAAAAAGGAGAAGATGAAAAAAAACTCCCCACCAAACTCTCCAGATTCTGTTCAGCCAGAACCCTCCACCTCCCACACTTATATACACAAGGGAGAAGCAAAAAAAAAAAAAACATCAGCACAGATACAGTAGAGAAAATCAAGCAATTCTTAGAAAGAGATGAGAACAGAAGAGCCACAACAGGTAAAAAAGAGACTGTGACACAGAAAAACAGAAGAGATACTACATGACAAATTTAAAAAAGGAGTACTCTTGACAGTCATTTTAAAAAGGAGTACTCTTTCCTACAGTGAGTTCTGCAAAAAACATCCTTTTTGGGTTATAAAGCCCACTGTTAAGGACAGAGACACACACCTATGCAAAACACATTCCAATCTGCAGTTAATGGCAGACAAACTGTTGCAGCACAAAGTCATCAACAGCAGCAAAATTGAAGATTTGGTCATCTCGCTGTGCTGTTCACCCTACACCAAGGAGTGCATGTACAGAGAATGTCCCAGCTGTGTGGACAAGGAATTGCTAACCTCAACCTTTGACCCTGCCTAACCTCAACCTTTGACCCTAGGGCCCAGACATTTTGGCATGCATGGAAGCAAAGGCTGAGGAGAGAGAGAAGAAAAAAAAAGATGGAACTAAAGAGAAATTCACAGTTCATCTCACTGCTAAGGAGAAAGTAGAGGGTACACTGCATACTTCACTTGAAGACTTTTCAACAGATGTAAAGCAAAAACTGGGAAAGCCTGTGTATAAGATCAGGCATCAATATGCAGCTCTCCGTGGCTTAAAAGCAAACTTTAGCGAGGACGAGCTCATTCTGCATATTGATTTTGCAGAGAACTTCCAGTGTAAGTACAACAGTGAAGTCTAGGCGGTACATTTTGGAGACTCGCATCACCAGGTCTCACTCCATACTGGTGTGGCATTATGCTCAATCAGCCATTCTTATCGGCACGACCCCTCAGCGATTTAGGCACATCTAACCCAAGTGCTAACTTACTTGAGAGAGCAACATCCTGCGGCCACCACACTTCATGTGGTTAGCGACAGACCGACGACTCAATACCATTAATTCCTCCTCACCAATGTTCCTTATCAAATGGGTTGGGAAAGGGTGACATGGAATCTCTTAGAGGCTGGGCATGGCAAAGGCCCAGCTGATGGAATTGGAGCGGCGGTGAGGAGAAGAGCGGATGATATTATTGCAAGAGGGAGGGACATTCTACATGCACGAGTTCTGTTTGAAGAGCTTAAGCAGCAAAAGTCCACTACTGAGCTGTTCTATATTGAGCCAGATTCCATTGAGGCAATGGATGTTCACGTTCCATCGGAACTACAGACAATTGGTGGCACAATGAAAATTCATCAGGTATGGTTTCACTGTTGTTTCTTTATACATTTTATAGTCTTGCTGTTCTATATTGATAATTAATTCGGAATTAATAATTAATAATTCATAATTAGTTCGGAATGAAAAAACATCATGTAAACATGACTATTTTCATTAGGAATTAAGTGTTTACATGGTCTTTTTAAAGCGGAATTAATGTTTATCCGGAATTAAATTCGTTTTATTCGGAATTAAAGCTCTCATGTAAACGCAGGGATTGAGGACAATTTTGGTAGATAACTTCGTTAGCTTGCTAACTCGCTACCTTCATTCATCACTAGGGTAAATATAGCTAACTTTAGCTTGCTAAACTAAGCTAATCCATGCTGCCCACTGGAGGACGTAAAATTAGTCTAGTTGCAACACTTCTGTCAGTGTTACTGGAATAAACCATGGAAAATTGATGTTAGTCAAGCAGGTCGTCAGACAAATTATCTCTATATGCAGTTTTATTGCAGCTTGATTCAGTACTTACTGATCTGTTATTGCTAAGCAGGGCCGTAGCCAGGATTTTGCAAATACCAAGGTCAAACATGGCCGACAATGTTCATCCACTGGGAAATTTTCTGACATACAAACATGCAAATTGTGAGTTTTGAGTTATTGAGTTTTGTGGTTTGAAATCTATAACCCACCTGACTGTGTGTGTGTGGCAGATTATCAGAATTTTTTACAAGTCACTCAGCTGTAGATAATGACCAAGTCAGGGGGATCACTTCTTAACCATCACTCACTTGTAAAAGTTATCCCTGTAATCTCCCTCTCTTCCACTGATTATTTTTAATTGACAGTTTCTTTCTCCTGTTTATTATTTTGTCATGGCCAAAGAGGTTAACAATCCCTGGGAAATTAGATATATCTGAAAAACAGTAGATTAGATACATTATACATTTCATCAGCTCTAAAAAAAATACAAAGGACATGACCTCGGTGTCCTCAATGGTAGCTACGGCCATGTTGTTATGCAATTTTCTCTACCTGCACTACCTGCAGCAGTGCTTCTCCACTCAGCTGCATGATAAATAGATCACTACTTCTGCTTGATTTTCCACCACGCCAACCCCACCCTTGCATGTATCAATAGGCTCGTTTAACATGGGCAAGCCGACTGCAGCCGCCTGTAGATGTATTCTGGGCTATATCAGAGCCCGTTTACAGAGACCCCTCCACTCTCTTTTCACCCTATTATACCGAATTTGGCTGTAGTCCACTTATAGGGAGATCGCGCCCTATAATATACATCCAAAATACATGGGGTTTTAATGGAGTTAAATGGCTAAATATATTGTGTATACACATTTAACATCATAAACCCACAGATTTAATTTTATTTTTCGCAAGTTGGACATGGATGTGTCAAAAGTGAAATAAACAAACACCCATGCCCTTTCAGTTTTTCACAATGTGAGCCGGTTTTGCCTGTGCCACACTAGCATTTTGCTAATTGGCCAGTGAATGACCATAGACTAGTGAACGTTGATCTCGGTGTGAGGCGTTGAGGCTGAATTTTACATTTTCAGTTAGGTCCAGTGTTGACTGCATATCCTGGTCGCTAGAGTCTTGTTGATCTCACAAATTCAAAATTTGGCTAGTAGATGTAGCAACAGAAATTTAGACAGATATGACACGGAAATCTTCTACTGTCTGTGAAACGTGACTGTCCTTAAGTGCTCCTAATCATTGTGTTTAAATTACTACTTACAAAATGTTTGTCATTTCATTATGTATATATGACACTAACATACATGGACTCCGAAGATCTAACAGAACACTATCAAGAAAGTACGGTAAACTCCCTCCTGAGCGACAGTAAGTCACTAGCCATCGCTTAATTTGTGTCGTCACTCTTAGCATCGCCACACACAAAAGTTTCTTACAAGGCAGTAACACTGGAGATAATGGAGCCGATATGTATTGTTGTGTTAGCTCCGGTGTACAACAACGGCAAAATCTAGGTACCAGGTGTTTCACATGTGTCAAGAACAGATAGACCACAGTAGCGTCACGTTACACACAGTTTTTATTTAGGATGGGGGGGGGTTGTGAGTGTGCTCCGTCGGAGCCCCCTCACGCGGAGATGATGCAGGAGCGCTCACAGTCGGGCAGACGTTGAGTCGTCGAGTAGCTAGGGCTGGAGGGCTGGGGAGCAGAGCGTAGGTCGTGGGCAGGCTGCGAGTCGGGTGCCGGGACTGGAGATCAGAGCTGAGGTCGGTGCGGTCCGGGTTCGTCAAGGGTAGGTGATCATGCAGAGAACAGGAGACAAAAACAGACGGAGTGGGAAGACAGGGCAGGGAAACAGGAGGTGTAGAGACGGAGAACAGGTACAGGAGTCAGGCTCTTGGTGCTTGCCGGCAACTGTGAAGCTTTCTGGCTCGCGGATATTCTGACAAGGAGCGACTGAAACAGAAGAGAATAAATACTGACGATGCTGAGAATGAAACACGGCTGGGGAGACAATAGGGAACAGCCAGTGAGAAGCAGGTGAACCTGATGAAGTGGAGTAGCGGAGGACGAGGAAGTGGGTGAACGTAATTGAATCTAGTTAAGCTCGTTGCCGAGCTTGCAGCGGAGACAGGAGGAAACGGGAGAAATCAGAGACAGCCAGAGCAGAGTAGTGACAACATGTAAAGTTATATGATTTTGATGTGACGCTAGAATGAACTCCAGCCAATGAAATTCATTCTTGACTGGCCTTCGAGTGCCCCTAGAGCGCAGTACCACACCGGAAGTGATTTGAGAGTGGAAGTTCTATTAAAATTTCTCTGGTTCTATGCAGTGCATGTTGGTTAGATGCGGTGTCCAACATCAATCTGTGATCAACAAATGTGACCATGTCACCGAATTGCCCCCAAAGGAACTTTCACATACACACCAGAAACTTCAAAGTTTTGTTGTGTTACTTTAGGGGCTCCATACCCAGTGCTTTAAGTGGGCCGGTGCGCACCAGTACGGAGTACCAGCACTTCTCGATTTTAGCCTCTAGCGTACTGGGACTTTTTACAGCGTACCAGGACTTCTCATAAGCTCATAGTACCCTGACTTGTTCTATTTCTCTCCTTGCGATTTGTGATACTCACACTCATATCGCTATACTACATTACCTAGTCTGATCCGCGCCACACGCCTGCCCCTCACGAGTCGAGGTTGCCAGAAAAAGAACATGAAGAAGAGATCTTGTGGATGTTGAACGTAAACATTAGAATGAGTTTGATTTACCGGTTGGTTTGAGATGGTTTAGTGAACCTACTGTAAATCACAAATGTTGCTGTGCCCTAATTTACCTGGCAACAGTCGACTAAGGGGAGTACCAGCACTAATTTTTTTTTCCACTTAAAGGACTGTTCGTACCTTAAAACACAGCACTATAGCATTTTTTCCCCAAATGAATAAAAAAGTGGTAAAAACAGTGTGTTTGTTGAACAGGCCCAGGTAAATGAACCGGTATGTGTCTACTTGAAAAAACACTGCACTGCTGTGTTGTAGGTGCTAGGTGATGTTGCATAGCTTTTGGGGTGACATTTTTAGCATGTCAAACAGTTTAAAATTTTGTCCCCTGAGATTAGCTGTTTTTATTAATTCTCCTCATGAAGAAACCAGATAGGTTAGACCAAAAACAAGTTGGTACTGACAAGCAGTGAGCTTGAGCAATAGAGGGGTATATTGAAAATGACTGGAATTCCCTTTTAAGGTAGCTAGTCCACTAGTTTCCAAATCTCCGTGTTTTCAGTTTTCATTTCACTTATGTTCTGACTGGATGTAACACTGGAACATAGCCTACATAGACATTTTCACATGCAACCAAACATCAAAATGTTATAATTTTATTAATTAATATTTTAATGTAATTAGTCATACTCTTTCCAAAAAATGCGGAAAACATCCACCATGAATAGAAACAGCAATAAAACGAGAATGGTTCTTATAATAGCTGACAAACTTTTTGCTCTTCCACAGTGCTTTGGCTTGCCATGATCTTTGGGGATAGAAAAGTAAATGTTCCTCAACAGTGTTCCTTAGAAATATTTAAAAGAAATATCTTTTTTTGCACATTTCAGTCCTGCTCCATCAACAGGCCTCCCAATAAACACAGAGTCATCACAATAAATCTTATAATAAATCTGTCAAATGCGTGAATAAACATTCTTTATGTTCATGGTGGAATGGTGGTGCAAGTTAGTGTTTTATCTGCTGTTTGTACAGGGAAATACCTCTATGGGTTGCGTGTGTATATTTTGCTACATTATTTCATAAGTTATAAAAGATGAGTAGAGTCCACACGTCAATGCAGAATAACAACAATTAATAAAAGGTAAACAAAAACAAGCAAAACAAAACTAGCTGCCCAACAGTCCGAGCAGCAGATGAAGAGCACATAGTATCTTACGCACAACCTGAGAGGGAAAAGGGCTGAAAGAGGCTGTATGATGACAGAAACAGTTGAGTGGAAGGGACACGTCACTTCAAAATTCCCCCATAGAAACGGATGCGGCGGTGCGTAACATAGTCCCCCATAGAAACGGATGCGGCGGTGCGTAACATAAAGATGACGGAGTTGAGAAACTGGAAGTCCTGCCCTGCTGCGAAAGTAGCTAATTGCATTGGTGGACGTGGTATGATTGATGGTTAGCCTTTTGTTTACCATCAGTCACCATAGTAACAGCCATGCTGCAAATGCTGGCGCAGGCATAGTGAGTGAATTACTATTTTAAATAATGTCTCTTCAGGGCTATTTGAGCGATCTATGAGTAGATATTGACATTCAGATTCACACACTTTTTAAGTAAGTATGACCCGCAGATATCTCTCCTCATTCATTTAGATACGGCCTGATGTTGTTACAGTAATCCCAAACAGCTGCCCAGAGGCATCACTAAGATGGCTGCCGAGTGAATGGACTTGTCCTGAGGAACTTTGGTGGTGCATAGGATACTTCACTCACACATGGCTGAGTCCAAGTTAAAGGCATCATTAGTCAATTGGTTTTTACTCTCCAGCTTCTGTGTGCATGCATGTGTGTGAGTGCGTGTGTGTGTGTACATGTGTCAGAGTGTGTGTGAGTGCGTGTGTGTGTGTACATGTGTCAGAGTGTGTGTGAGTGCGTGTGTGTGTGTACATGTGTCAGAGTGTGTGTGAGTGTCTACATTGTCTCCATATCCCATCCACTGTCACCAGGTCCATTGACTCCATGCCCCACCTACTGTCTCCATGTCCACTGTCTCTATGCTCTATCCACTGCCTCTATGCCCCATCCACTGTCTCAGGGTCCACTGTCTCTATGCTCCATCCACTCCAGGTCCTTCCTAGTTCCATTCATTGTCTCTATGCCCCATCCACTGACTCCATCCCATCTTTCCTTGTCCCATCAGGGCCTGGACGTCCCCTCAGAGCTCCTCCTGTCGGCCCTGGACATGGACACCCCCTCAAAGCTGACCCGTGGGGTTCGGCTGCGCTCGGGCACCCCTTCCAGCGAGCCTCCCTCTAGCTCGGGTTTGGAGGAAGAGGAGGAGGAGAGCGAGGGCGAGGAAGAGCGCTTGCGTGAGGCGTTGGAGCCATGCCGTAGGGTCGCCCTGGCCGCAGCCTTGAAGGCGTGTGCTGCAGTGCTGCAGCGAACCTCTTCCACCGTGTTCCGCGATGGCTTGAAGAGAAGGATGTAGGCCTGGGGATGAAGACCCAAACATTTACATTAGACTATAGACCATAGACTTGGATTAGGCATCATTACATCAGACAACATTTACATTAGAATCCATCCTATAGACCTGCATGACACATCATTACATTAGACATCATTTACAATGGAGACCTGCCCAGAGACTTACATTAGGCATCATTTCATCAGAAAACAGTCACATTAGACATCATTTACAATGGAGACCAGCACAGAGACTTACAATGCAACTTGTCCATAGATACATAGATAGAGATACTTTATTTACAGTCTTTGAAATAATCAGGTAGGGTTGCCAACTGTTATGTAAAATACGGATTTGTCCCGTATTTGAGTGAAAACTGATGTGTTCCGTATTGAACTAATAGAATGTCTTCTGTTCCATACTTTTGCGTCTGTGAGTGTGCACTGCACACTGTCCCCAAACACGCAGGATAAGAAGGGCAGATGCTGTTTGCACCTTGGTGTGTATAGACAACAATGCTGTTTGGATCTGGGTGTATATAGCCAGCAATGCTGTTTTCCCCCGGGCGTATGTAGCTAGCAATGCTGTTTTCCCCTGGGCGTATGTAGCCAACAATACTTTTTGCACCTGGATGTATATAGCCAACAATACTTTTTGCACCTGGGTGTGTGTAGCCAGCAATGCTGTTTGCACCCGGTGGGCATGGTAAATGTGGTTATTTACACCCAGGTGTATATAGCATGGAATAGCAGAGACAAGCATCCAGGGGTCTGTAGCAAATAGTGCTATTTACACCCCAGTATACTTGTGTGTGGAAACAACATCAGAGTCCTGATCTGCTCTCTGAAGTGGAAAGTGGGGATGCTTCCATAAGAGGCCAAGCTGAGTCTGCTACTGAGCAGGAATAACCTTGATATAAAGCAGTTGGAATGGTATTGTATTCCTACATAGGAATTACAGGGTATTTCTCTCTGAGTATGAGGCTCTGAAAGATAGTTATACCTTTCTTATAAAGTCCTGCTCCTCTACAAATCATTCACATAATCTCAATCACGTTCTGATTTCCAACAGTCCCCTGTGGTCCTCTGATGAGGACCATTTGGCTATCCCTCACACCAGACAGGGACAGAGCTTCCATGTTGGTGTTGGTGGGGCAGCCCACACTGCCTTGTGGGTTTTGATAGTGGAGAGTGTCCTCTTCACGCTTGCAGCAGACACACACAGAGGCACACAGAGTCTGGTCGTGGGGGGGTGGTGGAGTCTTCTGTGGACGGATGCTGTTTAGTGCTACAAACTGTGCAAAGAAGCCGTCGAGGTCATTGAGTAGAAAGATGTTGCTGACACAGGCCTGTGTGTTTATAGTCATTGAGCCTGAATGCCCTATCACAGGCTCTCCATACACCCTCCTTATCCACTAGGCTACCATCAGTCTAACCCAAATGGGAGAGGTTAGCAATTGGCTTTCGTTTTTTGGTGGGTTGCTAAACAACCACTGATTCAATTGTTTCTGTTGATGTTGCAATCCATGATTAACACTAAGTTTTGTATGCATTCACTGAATGAAGATTAAACAAGACAGACAATCAACACCTGATTTCTCCACTGCAAATGTTATCAAGAAAATTCTTGCGTAGCCTTCTGAACAGACAGAAATATGCACCTTTGTTTTTGTGCATGCGCAAATGCGTGTTACCGTGGGTGTAAATAGCCTTTTATTACCCTATTTCCTATTTGTACCCGGGTGCAAATAGAGACTCCAATAAGGGCAAATACCAGCTCATTGACTTAGGCTATAGATGGGGGGTTTATAAAAATAGAGAGAGAGAACATCATAGTCCTATCCTGGAGATTTAGGAGAAGAAAGAGGGTTTTCAGGAGGACAGGTAGAAAGGTATGAGTCAGATAATAGACCATGATGTGATCTGACATAAGTCAAAGAGGCTATGCTAGCATGTTGAGCTCAATTTGTTGTAGAAGAGACAGGCTAGCATGCTGAGCTTACCTTGTTAAAGAAGAGACAGGCTAGCATGCTGAGCTTACCTTGTTAAAGAAGAGACAGGCTAGCATGCTGAAGCTGGAGGCCAGGATGGCGATGATCTCCACTGCAGACACATACTTCCCGTGGGTGCTGATGTATGCTGGGACGAATGAGCCCCACACAATGAAAAAGATCAGCATACTAAAAGTGATGCACTTTGCCTCTGTGAAGTTTTCCGGAAGTTTCCGTGACTTGAAGGCAAAGAGGAAGCAGGCGGCAGCCAGCAGACAAGTGTAGCCAATCAAAAGCCCCAGAGCCATAGTTGACCCCTCGTGACATGTGACCACAATGACCTCATCGTCCAGCTCGTGGTTCTCGTAGCTGGCTGGTGGGGCGTTATAGAGCCACACCACACAGATAGCCACCTGTAGCAGGGAGGAGCATATACACACACACACACACACACATGTTGTAGAGCCATACTACACCTGGAGCAGATAGGAGCTTCTGTTATGATGTAGCACCAGTAGGGGGCACTCTCAAAGCAAAACAGAAAATGAATGGCCAGCCTGGGTAGTAATGAGGGAGAGCCTCATTCACACACACACACACTCACACACGCACACACAGACTCACACACACACACACTCACACATATATACCTGTACAAAGGTAAAGAGGAAGACAAGTAGGAACTGCAGGTTGAGGCCCCACCACTTGCGGTGGACACTGGCGGGGATCTTGGCCTCAAACACCAGCAGCACGCGGTTGGTCTTCACCAAGATGCAGGAGATGCAGAGGACAAAGCTGACGCCAAACGCTGGCTGGCGAAGCCGACATGTCCAGTCCTTGGGCTTACCGATGAAGATCAGCGAGCTGCAGGGGAACAGAGAGACACCAGGGGTGAGACAGGGAGCTGGGCAGAGGACCGGCAGACAGACGCCAAGGGTGAGACACGCAGAGCACACCAGGGGTGAGACAGTTGAGGATACACGTGCAAGTTCATGACATACACATGGCACACCCACATAAGGCCTTGGACTTGGGACCGAGGGGTGGTTGGTTCGATCCCGACCAGAAGAAAAACGTAGGCTGGGTATGTCGGTAAACATGACTGAGGTGCCCCTAACCAATAAGGTACCTAACCCCTCACTGTTCCCCCTGCTGAGGGGGATTCACAATATTAATACGATATGATACAATTTTATACATGTTTTTAATGCTGACAAATTATGATTAAAAATAATAAAAAAATATTATGTCTTATAGATCATAGATACAGTGTATTATACTCTATAACCCTTGATATAAGGTGCTCAGTGTGACTGCCACCCCCTCATTTGTATTACCATGAATGGCGTGACTTGGTTGGTACTTCTTTTGAGCCCAGCTGGATCGGGTTACTTTACGGGGCTGAAAAACGTTGGCTGCGCTGCCTTACCTTGCTCTGCCCTGACTTTGCTAGTAACTGCATCAGAAGAACCTTTTTTAAATATCTATTCAGTGAATCTCGAAGGCTCCTGGTTTCTTCTTCTCTTTTTCTCTTTTGTTTTCTTTTTTGTGCCCCCGACTTACACCGACACACGTTGGCATGCTGAAGCACTAATCAAATGATGTCGCATTTTTGATCAAAGGCCAAACCATTTTTGTGTTGGGGGTGGCAGGGGGTTCTTGATCCCTATTTCAAGAACCATAAAGGTAAAACAACTGGAAATCATTTATTTAATGCAAGTATTACACATTTCTTCCACAAACAGGCATATTTTGAAATGAAATAGAATAATTATTCCACAATTTCATGTGGGCCCAGTTCTGCCCCCCTCCCCCTTTCCTGGGCCCGGGACAAGATACCCGTTTGTCCCCCCTGTCGGCGGGCCTGATTACAATCATGTGAAACTGCATGACCTCCATTTAAAGAGTCAATTTGACTCTTTAAAACTATCTCTTGACTTTTCAAAATCTTGTCCCAGTAACATCAGTCCTTTTAACATATTCCTTGCTGCTTGTCTAGTAACAGTTTGACTGTCTAAACAACTTTATTCTACAGTTTTTTCTTTTCTGTTGTCAATTTGTATGCACTGTGTAATTCCTGGCAATCGCAAACCTCGTCAGAGTACGCACCTGACCTGATGTGTTATCAAGTGTGACTATTGGTCTTCTCATCTGTATAGTCCCAAGTTGCTGCAACACATGCTGCCCCGCTTGTATGAATTTGTGTCCCAGTTTAACTAGCATTAGCTTCAGCTAAGAGGCTGTTGGGAACAAACTTTGGTAGAATGAGCCATGATCTCTCGAGAGACATGTGCCTTTATAGCCAGGATAAAAAAACAGGTTGTTATCCATTTTAAGACCAAAAATTTGCACTATTGACTACATGTCATGACCATGCCATTTTGACCATGAGTTTTATGCAATTTCAAATGGGAGTTTAGTAGTTCTATATTTTTTATTGAAATATAGACCATTAAGAGACACCATATTGCACCAGTACTTTTAGTGCTGTAAGTACATTTAAAAGCAAGTACATATTCATTTTACTTAAGTAGGATGTTGTAGGTTTACTTTTTCTTGAGTAAATATTTTTCTAGTTATTTGTACTTTTACTTCAGTGCTAAGGTCCAGTACTTCATCCACCACTGGTATATGTGGATTTAAATGATTCTACTAAGACAGGTATGTCATCATGGGTCACCATATATGTGTGTGTTTCATTATTCCCCAACAGCAGGAAAATGAAATAGTCATGTCCCAAATAACTGGGGTTGATGGCACCTCTGTTACATCTCTATGTGTCTGTTTCTCCATCTATTCCTCCACTTCCACCCAAACCTCTATACCTTAGGAAACAGCCAATCAGAGACGTCAGCAACAGATACGAAAGTTCTCGATTGGCCGCTTTGACGATGGGTGTGTCCCTGAACTTGATGAACAGAGCCAAGACAAAAGCTGTTGCCATGACGCCCAACGATGCCAGGATGGCCAGGGTTATCCCAAAAGGCTCCGCCCACGACAGGTAGTGGATCTCCTTCAGGAAGCAGCTTGTGTGGTTGCCTAGTGACCAGGAGTCACTGGGACACTTAGTGCAAACACTCGCATCTGGGAAAGCGCACACACATACACACACACACACACACACACACACACACACACACACAGATGGGCCTGGAATCACTTGGGTACTACTGGCCTCCTAAAGCCTCTGACACACACACAGACAGACACACTGTACATTTATATTTACATTTATGCTTCTAGCAGACATTTTGTCAACTATTAGTTGTTCATGGCCAGTCTCTTCCTAGAGCAACTTAGGGTTAAGTGCCTTGCTCAAGGGCTTGGGATTTGAAACCACAACTTTCCAGGCTACTAGCACGCTAGCCAGGTTCCTTAACTGCTACGCTAACACCGTCCCTACTGTACTGTAATTACCTTTGTGGTCACTGTACTCGCCATCTGAACACTCGGTGCACTCAAAGCAGCAGGTTGGCATCCCATCGATGATGCCCTTGCGGGTGCCCAGGTCACAGTCCTCACTGCAGTTGGAGAATGGCACCTAGGAACGGGAGTAAAAGGAAGGGTGAGATCACAAGGTTGATGTCTGAACCTTTTGCTCAGAGAGACAACAGTATAGACCTGCGTCTGACCTCTGTCATCTGCCCCGTCCAGATGACCTTGGAGTGGTCAATGTACAACCGCCCGTCCCCTCTCCCACTGGCACTGACATGGTATCCAACCTCACGAAATTCCACTGAGTTGTCACTTGACGATCGATGCCAGTTCACAATGGTATAGTTACCATGTAGTTCTGCTCCTTCATTGAAGCTCACTAGTTCTCCTAGACTGTCATGAAAGCGAAGGTGTCGAAGCTGCTTCAGGACCTAAAGATCAAGGACACAGTGAAGTTTACTGTCATTGGTTTCTTTCCTGCATACAAATAAATGAGAAGGGGGTCAATGGGTTTTGAACTCCTTCCCAAACGGTGCTGGCATGAACTAGAACACAGTTTAGGGAACTCACATAATTAGGGAACGAAAAACATGAACTATTATTGAGCAAACTTCAGATATACTACAAGAATACCAAAGTGTGCTCTCAGTCCCACTGTTTAACAATTTAACATGAATTTACATCATTCTACTCACTTGCATCTAGCTTAAGATAAGTGTACTAATAGTACACTTGAATAAACTGGTTTTTGGTGAAGGGAAAAGTAGATTAGAGCAGCACCTGCCATGCCTCCACCCTCCGTATGTCCGCACAGGAGTTGTTGGCGAAGAGACCCTTCCCTGGTTTGCAGGTCAGAATCTCCTGCAGCGCGTGGGCGATGGCATACACTGCCACATACACGTTGTAGGAGATACGTAAATGTGTGTAGTCCAGGTATGGCGTCTCCACGCTGGATACATCTTCGTCTCCAGAGCAACGGGGACGAAGGCTCACACCCTCATCATCAATCTCTCGCCCCTCCTGCTCTCTAATCAAAGACCAAGTGAGTGTTCAATACTAGTGACCAATATTAGTGCTCAATATTAGTGCGATGCCAATCAAGGATCAATATTAGTGCTCAATACTGGTGCAATACTAATCAAAGGCCAATATTATTGTACTCTAATCAAAGATCAATACAAGTGTTTTACAAGCAGAGATCAATATTAGTGTTTTCTAATCAAATCCACCTCGCTGATCAGAGGTCAATATCACTGCTTTCTGATCAATCACTGCTTTAAGATCAATACATTACATGCAAACCAAGTCATGAACTGAGAAGAAACAATATGATCAATATTTCCTGATGCACTGATCAGGAGATCAATAGCAGAGTGCATGCAGTGCTCACCGTTCCCTTCGGGTGGCGCCATCATTGTCCTCAAGGTAGCAGTTAAAGGTCTCCTCCCAGAACTCACGCACAAACTCATTATGGGCTGAGTTCGGTCCAGGGCGAACCTGCCGTCACAAACAAACATCTTCAGATGCTTGGGGCCTGTACTGCAAGGTTACTGGTTAACCCAGGTAGCTGAACCACTGTTACCACTGAACTTTAAAAGAACCCTCCATTGAGCATCAGTTGTTTCTGAAGTGACATGTTTTTAGATCAGCAGTTACATCAGAAGTTACCCAGTTCAGCCAGTAACCTGGCTTCGTAGTATACCCCCTTGGAGTATCAAGCTGTGGAGTAGTGTGCGGAATTGTGGACTAGTGTATGTAACTGTGGAGTAGAGTAGTCAGCTGTGGAGTAGTGTATCTAACTGTGGAGTAGTTTATCAAGAGGAGTGTATCTAGCTGTGGAGTAGTTTATCAAGAGGAGTGTATCTAACTGTGGAGTAGTTTATCAAGAGGAGTGTATCTAGCTGTGGACTAGTGTGTCTGTGAGTATCATATCTGCAAGGGGCGTGGCTAATGTAACAATAAAAACAGATTAGACTAGAGGGCGGTTCAATCCACTAATTTGACTGGCTAGGTTTTTTGCAGACTTATTATCTGCCCAAAGTATTTATTGAAGGACCCAGAGCGTAGGGCTCGAAGATGAGATGAATACATTAGTTAGCATCTATCCTTAAAATGATCACAAGTTCGTCAGATGTCAGATAGATAAAACGTGAATGTAATCCCAAAATTTGGCTGCTTAAACACTGATGTGATTGATATCCTACCTGTCATTTTGTAGGTGAAATGAAGAAAAACTGAACATCATTGCCAGGCTAAATCACATTTTACCCCTGATGTTTTACCCCTGATGTCAATTAAACTAGACCCTCGTCACGAATTACATGATGTAATTGTACAGAACACTTAATCCTTGACCAAAGAATTAAATACAGAATAGAAACAAACATTTCTCATAGATAGGCTGTGTGATCACCATCTCGAGCTTTGTCAGCTAAATCAAATCTGCTAGGCTATAAAATGTGTTGGATAGCTAATGCTTCTTCTTCAAAGTTGCAACAATAGACATTCATTTATGAGTAAATTATCATCTAAAATTAAATTAACATTGAATGCAGGCCTAATCTGTGCATTTAGAAAACAATTACCACCAAGACAAGAGTAACATATTAGAGAGTAAACAAGTGTGTTTAAGTTTATTGAATGAAATATTTTACAATGTGTTTGTTCTTAATAAATATGCATTCAGTAAAATCAAGTTTTGGTGTCCACTTCTTGTAATTGGATGATAGGTGCCTATCACAGAGGATCGCTGAATGCTGTGGTTGGATGATAGGTGCCTGTCACAGAGGATCGCTGAATGCTGTGGTTGGATGATAGGTGCCTGTCACAGAGGATCGCTGAATGCTGTGGTTGGATGATAGGTGCCTGTCACAGAGGATCGCTGAATGCTGTGGTTGGATGATAGGTGCCTGTCACAGAGGATCGCTGATTGCTGTGGTTGGATGATAGGTGCCTGTCACAGAGGATCGCTGAGTGCTGTGGTTGGATGATAGGTGCCTGTCACAGAGGATCGCTGAATGCTGTGGTTGCATGATAGGTGCCTGTCACAGAGGATCGCTGAATGCTGTGGTTGGGTGATAGGTGCCTGTCACAGAGGATCGCTGAGTGCTGTGGTTGGGTGATAGGTGCCTGTCACAGAGGATCGCTGAATGCTGTGGTTGGGTGATAGGTGCCTGTCACAGAGGATCGCTGAATGCTGTGGTTGTTTACTGTTCTCTGAGCCCTGCTGTAGGTAAGTAGAAAAACAAACAAATGTCAGGATTCCCAAAATCAAATACCTGTCTGCAACCAGACACAGTATTCTGTTTTGCCACCAAAATTTACCTGGACATACAATTGTGGTCGTGTGATGTGTGTGTGTGTGTGTTGCTCAGATGCTATGTTTATGGAGATATTTCCTTGCCATGCTGGCTGTAGTCAGATTCTACTAGAAAAAAACTGTTTCAGTGCTGGTGCTTCACTTTCATACACTTATATAGATATACACACAGTGTATGGCAAGAATACGTTAGCAAGAGATATTTGTTATTCAGACTTACACCTCTGAATCTGGAGTAGGTTTCATGTACTTTATTAATGCACATTACTGGAATAAAGGACCAGGTTGCTGCTGCCTACTACCAAATAAAAGGAACATCCTCTTTTTCTTAGACTGACTTCTACAGACAACTAAGCCATGACCTATTGTTGGGGGAAAAAAGGACCTCAAAAGTTGTTCTGTTTTGAAGTTTTTTGCACCTTACTTCTGTTTCAGCACCAAAAGTTATATTGAATTGTTCCGTCAGAAAACAGTTGAATTAGACAGCTTGGAGGTGAAAAAAGCGTTTGAGTGTTTATGTGCAACTTGTGTGCAAGCATGTAGACTTGGGATTAGCTGTGTATTGTGGGTGTGATGAGAGTGGTGAGGAGACAGTTACCTAAACCTCTCCACAAGAAAAGATCTTTTGGCACTGTGATGATGGGATTGAATGGAATGATGATCTCTGTAGTTCTCACTTCCCTCCACTCTGCTTCACTGCGACTGAAACACAGCATCAAGATACTTTGTTTCTTGGAATATTTTCAAATTGACAATACTATTCAATTTAGTCTCCATGAAACGAGACCCTATCATCTGTCATTCCCAGCTAACGATCTCATAGTCTAAGCACACACATCAGATTGTGTCTGACATCTGCATGGACTTTTTTTGTTAATTGTTCTTCTTGTTAATTTTTCTTGACTTTTTTTTACTTTAATTGATAGAGTTTGATATTTAATCTCATCTTTAAAAGTTTACTGACATCTGAGTGTAGTGACATCATCACTCAGACACTAAATATAGGCAATGGCCCAGAGGACTTAACAATACACCTTCCACCTCCCTTACTGAATATAAAATTGGTTGTTTTATTGGAAATTTCGTCAGGCAATACCAGGGGTGAGAACTGATAGGACTTTATCAATATTAATGCCATTGTCGATCCTACAAATCGGTAGCTTCTATGCCAGCAGAGCACTGGAGTTTAAGACTACAGTGCTACATAGCTGATGCGCTTTTGTTTTAATATCTCTCTAAGTCAGTGCATCAACCTTTTTGACCTAACTCACTATGGCAATAATGACATAACTACAAAAATCACAGGCAGGATGCCTTTATGCCACCAGAGTCTTTGCAACACCATGGAAGTAACTAAACCGGATGGCAAGATAGTCAACACAGTCAGGATAGTCAGCACAGTCAGGATAGTCAGCACAGTCAGGATAGTCAACACAGTCAGGATAGTCAGCACAGTCAGGATAGTCAACACAGTCAGGATAGTCAGCACAGTCAGGATAGTCAGCACAATGCTGTGTAGTGAAGCAGTGAGCAAAACAAACTCTTCACCACAGCAGGCAAAACAATCCTCAAAACTGAAGTTAAACTAAAGTTAAACTAAAGTTAAACTAAAGTTAAACTATGTAAATTGACATTTACCAACATTTTCACAGATTTCTGAAAACACAACCTACCTTTAGCAGACAAGTGTCACTCCGTCTGTCATGCAGCATATCCTTTCCACGGCTGGCTGGAAATGACTTGGATGTCGCAATCTCACAACATATCGACTGTGATCTAATGGTTTTTTGAATATATAATCTCGCAACATATCGACTGTGATCTAATGGTTTTTTGAATATATAATCTCGCAACATATCGACTGTGATCTAATGTTTTTTTGAATATATAATCTTGCAACATATCGACTGTGATCTAATGTTTTTTTTGAATATATAATCTTGTAGCGTTTTTCCTTTTATCTCATATTATTATTACTTTATTATCAAAATCCTTAAATAATAATTATCCTTCAATAATTATTTTTGTCTCAGGCAATTTTCGTGCAGCTAAACCCCTGAATCCCGCTAAATTCAGTTAATCAATCGGGATGTTTTAACCACTACTTAGCCACGCCCCTTGTAGATATGATAACCCTTGCAGATATGATACCCACATATCTAACTGTGGAGCAGTTTACCAAGAGGAGTGTATCTAACTGTGAAGCAGTGTATCTAACTGTGGAGTAGAGTATCTAACTGTGAAGCAGTGTATCTAACTGTGGAGTCGTGTATCTAACTGTGAAGCAGTGTATCTAACTGTGGAGTAGAGTATCTAACTGTGGAGTAGTGTATCTAACTGTGGAGTAGAGTATCTAACTGTGAAGCAGTGTATCTAACTGTGGAGTAGTGTATCTAACTGTGGAGTAGTGTATCTAACTGTGGACTAAAGTGTGTAGATGTGGAGTAGTTTATCAAGAGGAGCGTACCAAGCTGGGGAGTAGAGTATCTAGCTGTGGAGTAGCCAGGACAACTCTCCATCCTAGAGGCCCTTCCTAGACGCCCATGCCAGGACCAACTTTCCTTCCCTGAGGCTTTCTGACTGACCCCCCCCACAATGGCACTGTCAAATAGACCCGTATTGTAACCCTCATGACCCATCTCACTCCTTGAATTTCACAATATGTCTGGCCACTACTACACTGTCCAGCCATAATTCTAACCACCTATGGACTGACTACCATGTAATGTTATGGGACAATATTTTGGAACTATTATGATGCTTTGCTAAAACCATAGACAACTTGCAGTTTGTCATGATTACCACTGATTATACTTTTCCTGCATGACCCCTGGCAGTTGGGTTAGCCCCTTGAGTTGTGGAGCTGCCCAAGGTTTCTTCCTAGACTAACTAAACATAAGGGAGTCTTTCCTGCCCCTGTTGCTCCTGGGTGCTCCTTGCTGTAAAAGCGCCATGAGACAATACCATTGAAACAGGTGCTGTAGAAATATAATTTAATAGTGTGCCAAGCTGTGAGGTTGTGTATCAAGAGGAGAGCATTAGTATATCAATCTGGGGATTAGAGAACCAAGTTTTGATTGGGTGAGAACAGACACCTGCAGTTACACCTTTCGTCATTGGCTAATGCTAATTAGTATTAGCCTGTGGTCACCTACCTGCTGCAGGAAGTCCCTGAAGCCTGGTATAGGCCCAGCCCTGAGGGCGAAGCCCAGTGTTCCCACCATCACGTCCAGGTAGTCAGGCCGGGCGATGAGGGAGGAGGTGGCCCAGGCCTCGCTGGCGAGCCACACGCGCCCTGTCAGGTTCCGCCGGGCCAGCTCACGCACCAGGGGCTCCAGGTCGGGCGCTGTGGCAAAGGCAGCAATGACACGGGCAGAGGAGTTCTCAATCCGGTCGGCCAGCGCTCCCACTTCAGCTTCAGTTGCGTACTGAGAGATGAGCTCGTTCAGGTCAATACAACTGCACAGAATAACCATGGACATGAGCTCGTTCAGGTCGATACAACTGCACATAGTAACCACTGTGTTGTAAACAAAGCATTGTGAGAAAAACAAACAAGCAGCCTGGATAGAGAACTGCCAATGGACCACTGAGAGACAGATTCCTAACCCTAACCCTAAATATGATTAACAGATTCCTAACCCTAAACATGCTCCTCATAGGAACAGATTCTTTATTGACCCCATAGGGATGGATTCTTTATTGATCACCTTTATTGATGGATTCTTTATTGATCACGTTTATTGATGGATTCTTTATTGATCATGTTTATTAACGGACCTTTTTCACTCATCACTCTATATTCCAAACAGCTGGTAAACAGAAACACTCCGATCCAATTTCTTCTTGTTCAAGATGAACTAAAGTTCTAATGATTACAGACGAGAAGCAGGAAAGCTGGCCACTAAGAATCAATCTATCCATCTCCTGTTTCTTCACTCCCTCTAGCCTTTTCTCGTTTCTTCACTCTCTCTATCCTTCTCTCCTTTCTTTACTCCCTCTATCCCTCTCTATTTTCTTCGCTCTCTCCATCTGTTCACTCCTCCTCCACTCACATGTCTCTCTCCAGTATCTCATTCTCAAACTTCTCCATGGCAGGTCTTCCGTAGTCATCATCAGATGCCACAGCGATCACCCAGTTCCAGCCAAAGTGTTCAATGACCGCGGCCATGGCAACCGCCTGTTGCTCATCTGAGGGGATGGTTCGCATGAATGACTGGAACTGCTGACGGTTACTAAGGAGACGGCTGGAGGAGCCGTAAGAGATCTGGAAGTGACCACATGAACGTTAGATGACAGATAACAATCTTTGTCCTTTTCAACAACAACAACAACAACAACAACCTGGGGAATGTAGAAGAGTCCGAGGAGGTTTGCAACTGAGGTGGAGACACTCGATCCTGTGGCGCCAACAACTGCAATTGTGGATGGAACCTTTCCAGAACAGTTACAAAACTCATCGAGGCTTAGTGAGTCAATCTTGTTCTGCGCCACAAAACTCAGAGTGGCTTCCAGCGCTTTGGAGACGGTGTTGCAGGTGTCATGGATACGGTAGCCAAGGCTGACATTGGGCAAGAGCTCAGTGCTGTTGTTGATCTGGTCCACAGCAAAAACCATCGCTTGGAGCCATCGGAATCCACGGAAATTGAACCTGGGAACAGGGAAGGACAGTGACCAACACATGGGTGTGTGTGTGTGTGTCTGTGTGTGTGTATGTGTGTGTGTGTGTGTATGTGTGTGTGTAATACAAAGCCACCTTATACACAAAAGAAAAAGAATACAGACGACAACAGCAAAGATCATGGATGAAAGACACCATTAGGACACCTAGACCTCAGGCCAGGTGCGTAAGTACCTTTTGTGTATATATTTCGTTAAATGTATCCAGTGTTTCCAGTGTCAGGATATGTCTGGCTGGCTAGCCATCCAAATGCTTCCAAGGGCCTTTCTATCACGTCTTGCGGATGTGAGAGTATCTTTACCATAGATATGCATTAGTCTTCACCATAGATATACCATAGTCTTTAGCACAGATCTGACATGGTCATCACCATAGTCTACCACTGATATATGAATCTATGGTATGGGGGGTGAGGGGAGAGGGGGGTTTACCTGACACACTCTGTGGCTTCGGGCCGCGCCGCCAGGTCCTGGTCATGTGACTCGACACCAAGGTGGATAGGGAAGAGACCGCCCAGCATGATGTCACCACTTCTCTGAGCTCGCTGTTTAGGCCCATACGCACCCACAGGGAACACACACCACACACACACACACACACACCACACACACAGGGCCATCCTCTCCTCAGCCTGTTTCAAAAGAGTCACATATTAGAGATACACACACACACATACACACACACAAACACACACACCAACACACACCACACACACACACACACACACACACACACAAACATGCACACCACACACACAGGGCCATCCTCTCCTCCGCATGTTTCAAAAGGGGCACACATCATACACACACACACAAACCACACGCGCGCACACACACACACACATAAACACACAAACCACCCGCACACACCAACACACACACACCACACACACAGGGCCATCCACCTGTTTCAAAAGGGTCACACATCAGAGACACACACACCACACACACACACACACACTACACAAACACACACACACACACCACACACACAGTACCATCCTCTCACCACCTATTTCAAAAGGGTCACACATCAGACACACACACACCACACACACATACCAATACACAGCACACACACAGGGCCATCCTCTCCTCCACATGTTTCAAAAGAGCAACACATCAGAGACAAACACACTACACACACACACACACAAATTAGCTGGCAATAAGCTGCCACTTTCAAAACTCATTTGTTGTTAGCCGGTGAGATTTTGCAAGGTTTCAAGATACCCATACTAGCACTAGTCAAAGGCCAACAGTGTGCTGAAGGGTTTTAAGGCGTGTGGATCCATCAGCCATTGACCCTCCAAGCTCCTCCTATCCAGGAGGCTGCTGACACACCTGGAGGCCCCCCACACCATCCCGCCGCTGAACCCCAGAGACACCCACAGCAATGTGACAGACACTGACAAGCACCTTGTTGCTGTGGCCATCAAAGAGGATGGCAACACACACACACACACACGCACACACACACGCACCCACACACACACACACGCGCACACACGCACACACACACGCGCACATACACACACACACACACACACGTGCACACGCACCTAACCCAGTCCATCCATAAAATTTAAATTAAGCACATTAAAACAGTGGTGTTGTTTATCCAAACCAAAGTTTGCAGTTCATGAAATAAGTGGCTTATCTCCAGGCCAGAAGAGGAAGGCTCCGGCACCAAAGCAGAACAAGGCTGTGAGCCTGCATGGCCTGCAGTCAATGTTTCCCTAGCCTGCACTACTGCAATGCAATGCAATACATCACCAGCCTGAGAGACACCCGCACGCAGTGAAGGTAACCCTTAGCTACACAACTCCAATGTAATTCTATAATTAACACATCTGGGTTTATATGTTCATTCTAGATCTGAGCGGGAAATGGAAACAGGAGACATGAACAGGAAATGGAAACAGGAAACTTGGGGAGGAGGAAGACTTGGTGCCATGGGTGTGCTGCTCTCTCTGTGATACAGAGTGGTACAACTGCTGCTGTGAGCAGGAATCAGGATGATTTTGAATGTGCTCAGTGCCAGAAGTTAAGGACTCAACTCATGTCCTCAGCGGAGCAATAAAGATCTTTCTTCCTGTCTTCGTTTCTTTTTTTTCTATCGATGGATTTTTGAGGCTATGCTCAGTGAAACAAAAGTCACCCCACTCAAAATTGACAAATTCAACTTTCGTAAACCACCAGTTGGGGTAAGATTTAATTTTAAACTGATTTTGCATCAGATCGCTCTCATTATCCCGGCTCAGGGTGAGACAGGGTGCAGTTGGGGGTGAGACAGGAGAGCAGTTGGGTGTGAGACAGGAGAGCAGTTCGGGGTGAGACAGAAGTGCATTATCTCTCCCCTCCTCCTCCTATCTGCAGTGGACTGGATAAAAAAAGAACTCAACAGCAGACAAACCCAGAGGCATCCAATGGACCCTCTCCCCTCAGCTGGAAGACCTTGACTTTGCAGGCTGTCTTGCTCTCCTTTCAACAAATCACTTCAACAGATAATCAAAAACTGACCTAATCAACAAACAGACTGAACCAAACCACACAGATTGGACTGAACATCAACTCTTCCACAACACAAGTGATGCGTATAAACTCCAACCCCACACCACCCATATTTATGGATGTAGCATGGCAGATCACCGATAGGAAAACACACACACACACAAACACACACACACACACTACACTACTGCAGTAAAGACTACTCAGTCTAGAAAATGTGTATATTTAAGTGTGTGTATGTCTGTCTGCACCTTTAAGTGTGTGCTTGTCTAGGGATGTCCAAACACCAGCAAGACGGCTCATGGTAACTGTGGGAACCACAAGCTGTCAACCCTGAGTTGTTTTGATATGGCATAAGCTCTGCCCAGGCCCAGTCCTCTGGGGACACTTGGACTCAGAGCTAGGCTGCCTTGGGATTCTAATTGGGCTTCTTCATGTCTGATGCTTTGGCCATATGGCTTCTGATCTACAACCAGAGAGTTGGGGTCAGAGGTCAAAGTTCAACATGCTGGAATCATGCCACTCTCGAGCACTCAGGGCCTGCTGCCAACAACAGCTTCTCAAAAACACCAGAAATGATCAGGGTACAAAAATACACTGTCTAATGTGGAATATTCATTCATATCATATAAGATATGGTTAATTCAACACCTCTAAAATTATACTGACTATAAGTCTATTATCAGTACTTCTAAATCAGACTGCATTATTAATACTTTAAAAATATTGGCAACTGTCAGTATATTATTATTAAGTATATTATCAGCCTCATACTTTAAGGAAAGCAGTCAAGTTTGAAGACAGCATAGCCAAGCAGGCAGTATGGCCTATAGGTTATTTTCTGTTTAGGGTTGTGGGTTGTGTTAGGGGTGGCAGTATGGCCCATAGGTTATTTTCTGTTTAGGGTTGTGGGTTGTGTTAGGGGTGGCAGTATGGCCCATAGGTTATTTTCTGTTTAGGGTTGTGGGTTGTGTTAGGGGTGGCAGTATGGCCCATAGGTTATTTTCTGTTTAGGGTTGTGGGTTGTGTTAGGGGTGGCAGTATGGCCCATAGGTTATTTTCTGTTTAGGGTTGTGGGTTGTGTTAGGGGTGGCAGTATGGCCCATAGGTTATTTTCTGTTTAGGGTTGTGGGTTGTGTTAGGGGTGGCAGAAAAAAAAACATTTCTCTGGTGTGTACTTAAATGTGTGTGTTTTGATGTGACGCCAACTGAAATGTTCAAAATGTTCTCAAGCATTCTAAAGATTCCCCTGAGGGTTAGTGCGTCCCATGGACAAATGGGAATGGGCTCAGAATGTGTGTGTGTGTGTGTGTGTCCAAGTCAGTGTGATTTAGTGTGCATTCATGTCTGTTGACCTAAAAATGATCAGGATACACATACCTGTCTAAGTGGAATATTCCAGATATGGTTGATTTCTCACACAATGTTGTGTCCTGTGTGTGTGTGTGTGAGTGTGTGTGCGTGTGCGTGTGTGTGTGTGAGTGTGTGTGTGCGTATGTGTGTGTGTGTGAGTGTGCGTGTGCGTGCGTGTGCGTGTGCGTGTGTGTGTGCGTGTGTGCATGTGTGTGTGTGTGCGTGTGCGCATGTGTGTGTGTGCGTGTGCGCGTGCGTGTGCGTGCACGTGTGTGTGTGTGCGTGTGTGTGTGAGTGTGTCCTTAGACGTTTAAATTAGCTCTGGAAATTATGCACAGACAGGAACCTCTCAGCATTACACAGCTGAATGAACCTGGGAACAGCAGACACAGAGAGAAAGAGAGAGAAAGAGAGAGAAAGAGAGAGACAGAGAGAGAGAGACAGATAGATAAACAGAGAGACAAAAGAGAAAAAGACTTCCTCCACAGGCCCATCCTGCCCAAGCACACAGCAGCACCTGCTCCTCAGGCCAGAGCACAGCAGGCCCAGCCTGGGGCTATTAGACTACTTTAGTTTACAGTCTCTCTTTGTGCACTTTAAAATAACCAGCACACACACACCTATAGGACTAACGCACACACACACACACCTTCAAATACACACCCTACCTGCACAATGGTAATACAAATACACACCCGGCCAGCACCCGGCCCGCAGAGTAAATCAACACATATGACAGAAATAGAGATCACAAGAATCCCCTCAAGATACCTACACACACACACACACACACACACACACACACACACACACACACACACACACACACAGATCCCACAAACACACAAGCCTCCTCTTACTGCCAGTTCCCATCTTCGAGTGCTTCGAGTACCACTAGCAACATTCCATCTCTCTTCCACACCTAAATGGATCTCAAAATATAATATAATTATTTGAGTGTGTGCATGCATGTGTGCGTATGTATGTGTGTGTGTGTGTGTGTGGAGAGCACACAGACTACAGCAATCCCATAATTTACCTTTTTTCAATCCCCAATGTCTCCAGAGGTATCCAGAGGAGCTGACGGATTACCACCTCTTCTGTGACGTGGAGCTGCCGTTAATCCAGATGTCAGAAGAAGCTGCCGTTAATCCAGAGATGTCAGAAGAAGTGGAATGTGATTTATTGGTCATGCGTGAATTAAAAAGCTGAGTTTAAGAGGCCAAGGCATTTCTGTCAGTAGTCTGTGTTTTCCTTTGTCTCTTTGTTTCTTGTATCTCACACACTCTCACTCTCTCTCTCTCCTCCCTCTCTCTCTCTCTCTCCTCCCTCTCTCTCTTTGCCCTAACTCTCCCCCTCTCTCCTCCCTCTCTCTCTCTGCCCTAACTCTCCTCCCTCTCTCTCTCTCTGCCCTAACTCTACTCCCTCTCTCTCTCTCTGCCCTAACTCTACTCCCTCTCTCCTCCCTCTCTCTCTCTGCCCTAACTCTCCTCCCTCTCTCTCTCTCTGCCCTAACTCTACTCCCTCTCTCCTCCCTCTCTCTCTTTGCCCTAACTCTCCTCCCTCTCTCTCTCTGCCCTAACTCTCCTCCCTCTCTCTCTCTCTGCCCTAACTCTCCTCCCTCTCTCCTCCCTCTCTCTCTTTGCCCTAACTCTCCTCCCTCTCTCTCTCTGCCCTAACTCTCCTCCCTCTCTCTCTCTGCCCTAATTCCCCCACTCTCTCTCTCTCCTTCTCTGTCTTTGGCTCAAACATTAACTTCTTAGTTCCATTCATTTCCTGTCATTTAATACCCACCTTCCCCTCAGCGTTCTTCTCTCTCTCTCCTTCTCTCTGTCTTTCTATCCCTCTTTTCTCTCAATCATCATTTATTGCTCTCTCCTTTCCTCTCTTGCACACACACACACACACACACACAGACATAGAGGGCAGCCTATAGAGCACTGTAGAACTGTTGAGTTAACCAATGGCAGAGCTGCAGCACTGAGAAATGAGTATACTAGAGTAGAGATGAGTAGAGTAGATATGAGTAGACTAGAGTAGAAGAGAGTAGAAATGAGTATACAAGAGTAGAGATGAGTAGACTAGAGTAGAGATGAGTAGAGTAGAGATTAGTAGACTAGAGATGAGTATAGTAGAATAGAGATGAGTAGACTAGAGTAGAGATGAGTAGACTAGAGTAGAAGAGAGTAGAAATGAGTATACTAGAATAGAGATGAGTAAATTAGACTAGGGTAGAGATGAGTAGAGTAGACTAGAGCAGAGTAGACTAGAGTAGAGATGAGTAGAGTAGACTAGGGTAGAGATGAGTAAAGTAGAATAGAGATGAGTAGACTAGAGTAGAGATGAGTAGACTAGAACAGAGATGAGTAGAGTAGACAAGAGATGAGTATAGTAGAATAGAGATGAGTAGACTAGAGTAGAGTAGACTAGAACAGAGATGAGTAGACTAGAACAGAGATGAGTAGAGTAGACAAGAGATGAGTAGACTAGAGTAGAGTAGACTAGAGTAGAGATGAGTAGACTAGAACAGAGATGAGTAGAGTAGACAAGAGATGAGTATAGTAGAATAGAGGTGAGTAGACTAGAGTAGAGATGAGTAGACTAGAACAGAGATGAGTGGAGTAGACAAGAGATGAGTATAGTAGAATAGAGGTGAGTAGACTAGCGTAGAGATGAGTAGACTAGAACAGAGATGAGTGGAGTAGACAAGAGATGAGTATAGTAGAATAGAGGTGAGTAGACTAGCGTAGAGATGAGTAGACTAGAACAGAGATGAGTGGAGTAGACAAGAGATGAGTATAGTAGAATAGAGGTTCGAGCTCCTCTCTGCCTGACCCCATCGAAGTGTCCTTGAGCAAGATACTGAACCCCAGATTGCTCCCGGTGGCAGGTTGGCACCTTGCATGGCAGCCTCTGCCACCGGTGTGTGAATGCATGTGTGTGAATGGGTGAATGTGAGGCATACTCTGTAAAGCGCTTTGAGTACTCGTAGGAGTAGAAAAGCGCTATATAAATGCAGTCCATTTACCGTATAGATGAGTAGAGTAGACTAGGGTAGAGATGAGAATAGTAGAATAGAGATGAGTAGACTTGAGTAAATTGACTGCATTTATATACCGCTTTTCTACTCCTACAAGCACACAGTTTATGCCTCACATTCATCCATTCACACACCGGTGACGGTCAGGCAGAACAGGGCTCAAACCTGCAACCCTCTGGTTGCCAAACTGCACCTCTATCACCTGCACCACAATCACCCCCGTGTAGAACTGAGTAGACTACAGTAGAAATGAGTATAGTAGAATAGAGATGAGTAGGGATGAGTAGATAGATTGATAGATACATAGTTTATTACCAAGTAGGAAATTCAGGAGTAGAGATGAGTGTTTGTGTGTGTGGGGGTGTATCTGTGTGCATATATGTGTGTAGGGAGAAGCCTATAGCAGCCAGTTCCCATAGTGGAGTTCAACAGAGTACAGCTGTGTAAAGCTGAATTCAGAGTGGAGGAGTAGAACTGAGTAGAGTTGTGTCAGCGTGTAGAGATGAGTTGTGTAGCGTAGAGATGTGTATACCTAGATGTTGTGTAGAGTAGAGATGAGTTGCTATGGAGACGTGTAGAGATGAGTTGTGTAGAGCAGAGATGAGTAGACGATGTTGTGTTGAGTAGAGATGGGTAGATGTGTAGAGTAGAGCTATGAAGACATTATGTAGAGTGAGAGAGAGAAAGAGAGACATTATGTAGAGTGAGAGAGAGAAAGAGAGACATTATGTAGAGTGAGAGGGAGAGAGAAAGAGGTTTCTAGAAGTGACAGCACGACAGAGGTATCTCAGTCTCTTAGCGACGGTGCAAGACCATCATTTAGCCATTTAACGCCTGAATTCATCTCCTTCATAAAGCTGCTTCTCAACAGCTGTTTGCTGTCTTCAGAAACCTGCTTCTGAACACTTAATTGCCTTTAGTCTTGTGCACTGGTGAGTGTGTGTTTGTCCTGACACACACACACAACTTGTTCCAGCAGATTTAAGTGATTTTCCTTTACTCAGATGTGTATGTTTGATGATAAACATTTCACCATCACAGATAGAGCAGGATTCTGTAACCCTGTGGGTATTTTTAGGGATATTAGGATATATGTTTTACAGCATTTACAGTAAAATTGAAAGATATCTAAATACAGATCCACTGTCAAAGTCAAGGCCACAGTTTCTTACTGTTAGTGAGTATTGTCAGTTTAGTGAACTGTGGATGCATTTTACACAGGCGGGGCAGCGCTAGTAGATAGGCCCAGATTTTTCACTTGTACGTATCAAAATACAACTTTCCCAGTCTTTCACTTACATTAAAACAAACATTTTTGCATTTAAATTTGACAAAAATTGAACATATGTTATCGAGGCTAAACATATGATATGTGCATCATTATGTGCAGTGTGTATATTCACAATTGACAATTACACATTGGATGAAGACAACTTAAAAATAAGAATAATTTTGTTGCTGTATTAGTGGCTAGCTAGTAGCTACTATAGTTAGTCCACACTGGACTAGTTAGTTAAACACCACTGAGATAAGGGCGGGGGGGGGGGGGGGGGGGGCAGAACTGGGCCCTTATGAAATTGCAGAAGAATTATTCTAGTGTATTTCAAAATATGCATATTTGTGGAAGAAATTTATACTATTTGCGTCAAAGAAATTCTACTCGTTTTTACCTTTATTGTCCTTGAAATAGGGATCAAGAACCCCCTGCCACCCCCAACACAAAAATGGTTTGGCCTTTGATCAAAAATGCAACATCATTTGATTAGTGCTTCAGCATGCCAACGTGTGTCAGTGTAAGTCGGGGGCACAAAAAAGAAAAGAAAAGAGAAAAAGAGAAGAAGAAACCAGGAGCCTTCGAGATTCTGTCGTGGAAAACCACCTCAATGTCTGCAAACCCCAACAATCAAGTCCTAACCCACCCAATAAACTTGGTCTAAACCAGAAAACTCACTGTTGGAGTCAAGCTGTTGATAAAGACTTTATTCACAATACCAGCAAAGTACACAAGAAACAATTGCCTCACAGTATAAGTGCTTAGTAGTGTGAAGGAGATCCGCTGCAGAGAGGATACCGTTTACCTTGAGAGTTGATCAGGCTCTGAATGTTCCTTCCAAAACATCTCTTTTATTCTCAATATTTATATGTATATATATATATTTTATACACATGTATGTATGCCCAAATTACACATTTGCTTTCTGATGTGTGAGCCTGGCCTAATTCACTATTTTCCTCTGTCCACAATTATCTTTGCTGAGTGTCATCCCTGCCTCATTCTGGCGGACTCCTCTCACCCTCCCCTCCTGAGTGGACTACAACCAACACTACCGGAGGCCCATGTCAGGACCGACTCCCCATCACAAAGGACCTTCCTGGACGCCGATGCTGGGCCCGACTCCCCTTCCTGAGGCTTCGTGATTGACCCCCCCTCACAATGGCGCTGTCAAATGGACCCTTACTGTTACCCCCATGACCCATCTCACTCCTTTGAGTTTTTCACTATGCCTGGCCGCTGCTACATTGTCCAGCCATAATTCCTGATAACCACCTATAGACTGATTACCATGTAATGTAAAAGTGGGATAATACTCTATTATGAACTATTATGAACCTTAGCTAAACCATAGGCAACTTATAGTCTGTCATGGTTACTACTGATTGTAATTTTTCTCCATGACCCCTGGCAGTTGGGTTAGCCCCTTGAGTCGTGGATCTGCCCAAGGTTTCTTCCTAGATTAACTGAACATAAGGGAGTTTTTCCTGCCCCTGTTGCTCTTGGGTGCTCCTTCTGTGAAGCGCCATGAGACAATACTATTGTAAAAGGCGCTGTATAAATAAAACTGAATTGAATTGAATTGAATATTCCACTTTGGCCACCTGGACTCTTATCTTTACCATGGTTCTGATGTGAACAGTATCCTTTCATACAGCGGCCCCATTCACGGCCACCTTATCATGGTATCCTCCCAAACTGAGATATCCCCGGATCCGAAGCATCTCCCTGTATTAAATTGTATCTCTTGAACTGTTCAAGGCCTCTTGCTATCCCCGGATCCGAAGCATCTCCCTGTATTAAATTGTATCTCTTGAACTGTTCAAGGCCTCTTGCTATCCCCGGATCCGAAGCATCTCCCTGTATTAAATTGTATCTCTTGAACTGTTCAAGGCCTCTTGCTATCCTTGTCCTCTGCTTGAATTACCCAAGTCCCTACTCTCTCTCTGCCTGAACTGCTTTGGCCTTCTGGGTCACCATTAACATGTTACAAACCACCCTTCTTTCATATGTTAGTATAAGCATTACACTCTGAAGTTAATATTGTATATACTAAAACAAACCTCCTTTTTTATGATAATAATCTCCACAATTCACTGAATAGATATTTAAAAAAGGTTCTTCTGATGCAGGTACTAGCAAAGTCAGGGCAGAGCAAGGTAAGGCAGCGCAGCCAACATTTTTCAGCCCCGTAAAGTAACCCGATCCAGCTGGGCTCAAAAGAAGTACCAACCAAGTCACGCCATTCATGGTAATACAAATGAGGGGGTGGCAGCACGTTAGCTCTGGTTAGCTTCCTGACAGGCAAGTTGGCTATACCAGTGGAATACAGCTCTCTGGTTGACCTTATTTGTTGAAAATGAACTCTTATGGAGATGTGTTATGGAGTGTGAAAATTGCCATCTGGGTACATTTTAGTATAACCAATAGGCTATATAGGTGGCGTTTTGAGAGTTAGCCTGTGAAAAACCATTCAGCTAAACACAAGTTATAGTTTAGACTGGGTAGAAGTAGCTTACTGATGATTCCCTTGGTCAACTGCAACATGATCTGGACCTTCATGACATCCTACACGATTTTGCCACAACGAAAGTGGATGAATGGCATTTCACATCTAAACATGTTACACCAGCAGTAGACTAAAAGGACATGTTAAAATAAGGGCATTCAGAGTATTTTGTCCCAGGCCTCGTCAGCGGCCCTGATGGCCAGACTATGCATTTTGATGTTGTAGTCTGGCTTGTCAGGCTATTTTGCTCTGGAACTGAAATCTGCTCAGATAGATAAAGTAGTAAATGTTTATAAAATCTGTGTATTCAAAGCAGTTCAACATCACATATTTGACCAGTGAATGAAAGTGTAATGTAAACTATTTTGTCTCCACTTAAATGTGAATTGCCTCCATTGATTCATGCAAAAGGGGGCCCAACCAAGCATTTGGTGCATATACATGAACTTTTCACAAGTTGAACATTGCTGTATGAATATCTGTATTTTTGGAGGGGGGGGGGGGTGATATTGTAATATTCTGAAATCATTTCCTGAGCAAAACAAATAATAGCTTCACATATTTTATTTGATGTGTGAATATATATAATGTATGAGTTTCACATTTCACCTTGACCTACTGAAATGAAAGAACCTGATTGAACAATACCCTAATCTTTGGAGCCTTATACCTGTAGTCCTGTACTGCATTCAGGTGAGCCAAGAGTAACGCTGCTTTTTTACCAGATGTCAGCTGCCATCTAGTGGTCAAAATAAAGAAATACATTTATTAACAGAGAGGTTGAGGCTTTAAATCTACAAAGAGCATTGCTCTCACCCAATGCAAAAACATGCATTTTAGAGCGGCAAACAGCAGAGGGCAGTGCTTGGGAGGCACAGATGGGCTGATGGAGTGTCACACAGGAAGGAATGGGAAATGGTCATGGCTGCTGGTCCTGTATTTGGCATAGCATGTGGAGTAGATAGATTTTGGCCTGTACCACTAAGGGAAAACTCATTTAACCACCTGATCACTCCTGAAAGCTCACACCCATTTAACCTCTTAAACTATACTTCACATGGAAATGGCTGTAGCCTACAAATGCTACATACTTCCTACATACACAACAAAAGTTGCTTGCCTGGTTGTCTCAAATACTGATGTGCTATGCAGCTCAGTCTGGCCAGTCGGCCTGTCTGCACCTCTCTGTGTTCGGCTGAGATAGGGAACGAATTACAAACTAGCTTCTACCTTAACATGGGTCTCGCTTAAAATTGTGACACACCTTTTTTTTCACAACCCATTTCTGCTATGACGTAATGCTAACAACGCCACGCTAACCACCGAATTTTAATTGGTTAGACATTAATAAATGGCGTGCTGCTCCCAGCAGCAGCAGCCTGCTAACTTCTCATACGCAACACCAGCTATTTCACCTGTTGGTGCCACCACTACACTGCAACACCAGCTATTTCACTATGCTGCCAGAAGTGCTATGCCAGCCAACAGTAATTGCTCAACAGACCAAAGGCCAGGGTTCTAAGAGACATCTCTGCCGGTCGTCCCCGGACTCTGAGTAGCAGTAGCGATCGTGAACACTCTTATCATTCAGTATAGAAATGAAAAATGATTTCACATCACAAGCTATCTGACTCTGTGGTAAGTAATTCCTCCCATCAGAAGTACGCGTACTAATCACTTTCAACACACACACACACACACAGGCACACAAAATCTATGTGATGTCAGTAAGCAATGTAAAAGGGGGTCAGTATTTGAAAAAGAATATTAATTGAATAGCATTCAGCATCTGATGACTGTTGAAAAAGAATGTTGATTGAATATTGAATACTGATGTACTTACATGGTCCCCATGAAATTACTTTAATTTAACCCTCTATGGAACTTACTGAGAATATTCATAAAATATATATATATCATTTTCATGACAATTAGAAATTTCATTCCTCCTCACTTTGTGGCTCCTTCCCTCTCAGGCCCTGACTTCATCACCCTCACTGATACTGGCTTATTGATGCTTTTTTTTATTCTTCAAGCACCACATCCTCATGGCAGCTGCACTCAGTACCCACATAAAGATTAAAGATTAGATTAGATTCAGCTCTATTGCCATTACACATGAATGAATACAGAGTGACAGAATACAGATTAGCATCTAATCAGAAGTGCAAACAGCAGAAAGTGCAATATGTACAGAATGTGGAGTATTTACAGTTAAGAGCAGTTATTTACAGATAAGGGCAGTGTGAAAGTGGGAATATATATGCGCAGATTATGTACAAATAAATTATGGGAGCAGTTATTTACAGATAGGACAGTGTAAAAGATGAGTATACATTAGTATTGATTTACAAAAGAGCAATGTGCAGATTAAGTATTTTATTAATTTAGGTTAGCTAAGAAACGCTTTTTCCTTGGTATGCTAACACTACCCGAAGTACCCCCAGTGAGTGTATGTACAGTACACCTCAAAGTAGTGGGTTGTCAGTTGCCAACACTATATTCATACTACTGAATAGGTAACATTACCGTTTCCAGATGTTACTGGATACACATTACTGGATAAGAGTTACTTACCATTTTTTTGGTTTTCTTGTACTAACTATCCAAATTCTCACTCTCCCTCAAGCACCAGACCAGGTTGGGCTGGACTCATTTTCTGGTTCTTTTTGATAAACAAAGGCTGGACTCACGTGGGTTCTTTTTGATAACTGGATGGAAACTGCGAGCACTAGATGGAAGTTTTGCATGAACTACATCCATGAAAACCTTAAGGATACATGAACTACATCCTTGAAAACATGAACTACATCCTTGAAAACATGAACTACATCCATGAAAACCTTAAGGATACATGAACTACATCCTTGAAAACATGAACTACATCCATGAAAACCTTATGGATACATGAACTACATCCATGAAAACCTTATGGATACATGAACTACATCCACGAAAACCTTGTGTATACATGAACTACATCCTTGAAAACATGAACTACATCTATGAAAACTTTATGGATACATGAACTACATCCATGAAAACATGAACTACATCCATGAAAACCTTGTGTGTACATGAACTACATCCTTGAAAACATGAACTACATCCATGAAAACCTTGTGTATACTGAAAAGTCTGTTCTGTCATGTAAGTCTCTGGTTGTGTCAAAACAGCGACAGATTTACATCTCCAAACTGACTGTATTATCTTAACTGTCATGACAGAGTGTGAGGAACTAATCCAAGTGATGAGGGCTCAAGTGTCATGATAGTTAGTGTGAGGAACTAATCCAAGTGATGAAGACTCAAGTGTCATGACAGAGTGTGAGGAACTAATCCAAGTGATGAAGGCTCAAGTGTCATGATAGTTAGTGTGAGGAACTAATCCAAGTGATGAAGGCTCAAGTGTCATGATAGAGTGTGAGGAACTAATCCAAGTGATGAAGGCTCAAGTGTCATGATAGTTAGTGTGAGGAACTAATCCAAGTGATGAAGGCTCAAGTGTCATGATAGTTAGTGTGAGGAACTAATCCAAGTGATGAAGGCTCAAGTGTCATGATAGAGTGTGAGGAACTAATCCAAGTGATGAAGACTCAAGTGTCATGATAGAGTGTGAGGAACTAATCCAAGTGATGAAGGCTCAAGTGTCATGATAGTTAGTGTGAGGAACTAATCCAAGTGATGAAGGCTCAAGTGTCATGATAGAGTGTGAGGAACTAATCCAAGTGATGAAGGCTCAAGTGTCTTGATAGTTAGTGTGAGGAACTAATCCAAGTGATGAAGGCTCAAGTGTCATGATAGAGTGTGAGGAACTAATCCAAGTGATGAAGGCTCAAGTGTCATGATAGTTAGTGTGAGGAACTAATCCAAGTGATGAAGGCTCAAGTGTCATGATAAAGTGTGAGGAACTAATCCAAATGATGAAGACTCAAGTATCATGATAGAGTGTGAGGAACAAATCCAAGTGATGAAGGCTCAAGTGTCATGATAGTTAGTGTAAGGAACTAATCCAAGGGATAAAGGCACTGGCAAGGAAAAACTCCCTTATGTTTAGTTAGTCTAGGAAGAAACCTTTGGCAGATCCACAAGTCAAGGGGCTAACCCAACTGCCAGGAGTCATGCAGGAGAAGTACAATCAGTAGTGACCATGACAGACTACAAGTTGCCTATGGTTTTAGCTAAGGTTCATAATAGTTCCAGAGTATTATCCCACTTTACATTACAGGTAGATGGTTATCACGGGCCTTCCGTAGTGTTGGTTGCAGTCCACTCAGGCAGATGATTGTGGACACAGGAAGCAAATGACTTAGGCCAGGCTCACACATCAGTGAACAAATGTGTCATTTGTACATACATGTGTATATATATAAAGAAGTAAATAGAAAGAGGGGGAAGAGAGAGAGAGGGTCATAGAGAGAGCACAGGCCACAGCATTTTGTATTAAACAGGTATTACTACACTCACAGAACAGAGCATTGCAATAATCAAGCCTGGAAGTAATAAAATAGGTTTGCAATGCTTCTTACTACTTTGCAGGAAATTCAGCTACTTTCACTCATAGTTAAACTGCATCTGGTGAGTTCAGAATTGCAAAACAACTACCCAGAGCGACTTCTCTGAAGTGGGCAAGTTATTTAACGAGTTTAGGATCGGAGAATGTATTGGTCTGGTAGCCTGCTGCACCAGATCATAGGTGGCAGCTCAAGTTATTGGTTAGTGCACAACGCTCTGGTGTCAAGCATTGTTGAAGGTAGATTTTGTTTAATAATGAATCTGATAGGTCTATATATGGAAGCCCATTTCTGTCAGTAAAGCTTGAGTGAAAGGGAAAAAAAACATTTAAAGCCAAAATGATGAGATATCAGTCAAAATTACAAGAAATCTCATCATTTAAACATTTTATCTCATAATTCTGATTTTTAAATCTCATTAATTTTGTCTTTTTATCTAATAATTTTGACTTTACATGACAGTGTTTTACTGGCGGAAATGGGCCTCCTAGCTACAGTGTCCAGTGTACCTAATGGAACAGTTATTCAGTGTAAATCCTCTGTAAGCTAAAAGTTTTAAGCTGATCTTTTTATAGCCTAAAGCAAAGAAGACGACGCAGGTCCGAAAAAAAAAGATGACACAAATGACTGGAAATGATCCAAATAGTCCAGGTTATGAGCCATACAACCTGTTCATACTTAAATTGTGCTTGTCCAACTTAATGTAAAGATTTGAATGTGAAATTGTTATGTCTATGTGTGTCCTATAGACAACAGCATCAGCAGTTTTGGCTTAGGTAATGGTTTCTCACTCTTTAAAATGTTTATATAGGCAATATTACTGTATTAATATAAAAAGTGCAAGAGTAGACCACACAATACAGTAATACACAACATATAACATAAAACAGACCAAAAATCACCAGGCTATGCCAACAGCACTGAGAAAATGACCAAGTTCATTCTTCCCAATACATAAACGTAACAAAGGCCTACATGTGCAGTCGAGTGATGAAAACTGGATGGGTTACATACAACAGGCAACACTGGTGTGTGCTTTGTGAAGAGAGAGCAATGTTTAAAGCAAATGCTAAACTGAGCTGTGTACTTTTTAAAACTTTTTAATATTCAATTCAATTCAATTCAGTTCAGTTTTATTTCTACAGCGCCTTTTACAATAGTATTGTCTCTCGGCGCTTCACAGAAGGAGCACCCAAGAGCAACAGGGGCAAGGAAAAGCTCCCTTATGTTCAGTTAATCTAGGAAGAAACCTTGGGCAGATCCATGACTCAAGGGACTAACCCAACTGGTCTAACCAGTGCTAACCAGGGGTCATGCAGAAAAATTACAATCAGTAGTAACCATGACAGACTATAAGTTGCCTATGGTTGTAGCTAAGGTTCATAATAGTTCATAATTGAGTATTATCCCACTTTTACATTACATGGTAGTCAGTCTATAGGTGGTTATCAGGAATTATGGCTGGACAATGTAGCAGCGGCCAGGCTGTACGGCATGACACATGAAGGTTGTGTGGCGGCACTAGGCTATAGCAGCATAACTGAGGTATGATGCATGGCAACCCAGCACCACTGCAGGGATGGTCAGTGGCCGCCATGCCTCGCAACTGGGGGCAACAGCAGAGGCAGTCCCTACCAAAAGACCCATGAGAAGTGATGATCAGTGGCGGTGCGTGGCCAATTTTACAGAGGAGCCCAGAGAGATCGCAAGCTACTGAATGACGTCACACCCATATATGTCAGTAATGAATTTAAATAGAGGTCTATATAGTAGAGGTCTATATAATGTTACAATTGTTAGGGGTTTAGCACCATTCCCATCAGGATGAATCAAATTGAGGACAAGAACTTCAAAAGATTTAAAAATATAATCAAGCTTAGGGGCCATAATGAGATTTGAATTGTGAATTGTGGCTACTCCACCACCACGGCCATAACGACGTGGTATGTGATAATTTAGATGACTAGGGCCGGTAGCTTCATTTAGTCGGAGGTATTCATCAGGTTTTAGCCAGGTTTCTGTAAGACAGAGTATGTCAAATTGATAGTGTGAAAATGATAATGTCGCAACCATGCCCCTGTTTGGGATATCAGCTGACTCAAGGTCTGATATTATCATGACCTGTATTTTTACTGTTCTATCAAGGATCAGTCTCCATGATGGAGTTTTTAGAGGCTAAGACCAGTGGCACGAAAAATTGATCAAGGATCTTGAGCAAGAACACAATTTTCTTCACACTCAAGTCCGGGGGGGGGGGTGAGAAGACATCAAGTGAGTAACTAATATTATCAATAGTATTTCCCAAGTTTAAAACTGTTATAGTATTTCTCAAAAGTGAGTAGACCCCTCACATTTTTGCAAATATTCTGTCAGATTTTTTAGGACGCTACAAAAATGAAACTTCACTACAAATTAAAGTAGCCATTGTACAGCTCGTACAGCCGTATAGATTTATTGTCCTCACATGCAGCCATTAACAGTTGCGACAAAAGTGAGTTCACCTCACAGCGAGCATGTCCAAATTGTGCCCAAACTGTTCATATTTTGTGTGAGCACCATTATTCTGCATGCCTTAATCCCAATGGGCTTGACATTAACCAGACCTGTACAGGTTTCTACTGGACTCCTCTTCCAAGGCAGCTGTCATCCTGGAAGTGTGTTTAGGTTCATTATCATGCTGTGGTCCAGGGCTGCATGAGTCCTGCTGAGACTGGGGTGCTGTACTTAGAGGGTGTCAAACACCAGGACAGACAGGAGGCAGACCCAATAGCGAACTTTCTTACACACAAGTTTATTGAAGGGTTCAGGAAAATGGGGAAAAAGGCAAAATGCCCCGGGAGGGGCGGACTAGTATCCAGGGAGACGCTCGCCCAAGCGCGCAGCACTGGAACCAGTGAGCCCCAGTAGGAGGGGCCGAGGCAATGGAGCGCCAGGGAAAACGGGGAGCGAAATCTCAGCAGAAATGCAGGAAATCGGAGCCAGAGTCTAAATGCTTGCCAGGAGTGTGGTTCGCAGACGGACTGACAAAGAGTGAGAAAAAGGGGCGAGTCTAAATAGTGAAGGAACTAACTAACAGAACGAGTGTAAAGTGGCGATAAGTGGGGAGTACAGGTGAGACGGATAATCACGGTGATCGGGAAACGAGGAAGGCAGGTGAGAGTAATTACAACGGTGGTGCGAACGGTGCGGGGAGCAGACTAGTAGAGTGAAACTAATAACGAGGTAAGTGAAACAAAGATGAACAGACAGAAAAAAACCCCCACGAATACCAGAGATTCAGAGCGACCCCGTGACAGAGGGAAACATAAACTCCATGCAGAGCACGATCCCCTGTCTTCGGAAACTGTGGCGCATGCAGGGCATGTCAGATGTACAGCATGATAATGACTCTAAACACGCCTCTAAGATGACAGCTGCCTTGCTGAAGATGAAGATGCATAAAAATGACATTTTTATCTCACTTTGTGAGATACTGTATGTGTCTCAACTGAAATCTTTTCTGTCTGCTGCTTAATTTAACATTATCTCAAAGTGACGAAGATGACAGTCAAGGAGGAAGAGGTTGATGATGACATGGAAGACCACCCTCCACTATTCTCTCCTAATATTAGTGAATCTCAGACAGTGATACTCCAAGACACAAGCCTCATCTCACCCGGTCACCTTCAGGTGCAGCTGTGTCGGGAAGAGCTCACATGACAGGTAATAGTAGCTTTAGTTGAACCCTCACCCAGTAAATGATTAACTGCCAGCGAAATACTATATTAATAGACGATGGTGTCTTTAAAAACATCCTGTGAAAAACGTAGAATACAGCCACTCTGGATTATTATACTAGTAATGGGAAGAAATTCAAATTCAAAATTTTAGAATAAAATTGTAGGTAAGAATACTTTCTTATAGCTATAATATCAGTTATGCTCTTTTGCCTTAGAGCATTATCAGTCGTAAGTGTCTTTTTCACGTTTTCTTGTTTTCTCTCTTTCTGTTAGTCAAAGGGCCAGATGAGGCTATTTGCCAATATCAAAAAGTCCTAAAGACCTTTGGCTGTGTCTGAATCATGACTGAAGCCTTCAGAATGAATGGTGTGGATAGGGGAACAATAAAGATGACAGCTCTGATTGCAGAGCTCAAGATTGTTGATCCTGAGATGTTCAACAGTCTAAAGTTTAATCCTACTACTGATACCCTGCTGTCCTTTGCAAAGAAGTGTGCTGCCCACATTACACCAGAAAAACTTAATCAGAATTGAGGATATGAAATCCTTCCCTTGTCAATGAAGTATTAGAGTCTGATCCTTGTGAGCTTATTTGTTCTGTAAAAGCTCAGGTCGTAGGTGACTGTTGTTTTAAATGAGGGCCGTAGAGAATGTGCTGTTTTGAGTTCATATTCACATTGATGACTTTTACTTTTTGTCTTTATTATCTTGCAGCTTACAGCAAAATGCTCTAAATTTGCTCTGAAAGTTGAGTGTACCGTGTTCAAGTATTTGTTGGACAATTTACAGTTTATTTTGGCTTGTGTATTTATTTTTGCACATTCAGTTTTGTGTTTGACTGATACTGTATGTATGTATACTGAGTCGTACCGATCAGAATCAGAATAAGAATCGGCTTTATTGGCCAAGTATATTTATATATACAAGGAATTTGACTCCGGTAGATGTTCACTCTCTGTACACCTAACATATAAACATGTAGTAATATACATATAATACAATATACAACACAATAAATTCCTTAATTTCCTTCGGGATCAGTAAAGTAACTCGAAATACTATAGACTAAGCAAAAATATGTGGACACGTATTGCACAAGGGACAACGATATACCCATAGACACCTAATATAGGCAATAATATACATATAGGCACATAATGACCAGCTGGAATAAAATGGGGAGAGGGGTAAGTAAGAGGGAACACACAAGGAGGATGAGCCTGAGAGGTTGCCCAGACTGGGACACATCTGACTACAACACTCCTTTTGTGCTATGTGCATAGGACAATACATAATGGTATTATAATGGTCCTTCCATTGTACAGGTCCTGAAGGGAGGGCAGGGGGGCACCAATAATTTTCTCTGCTGTCCGAATTGTAGCTGTAGTTTGTGTGTGTCCTGTTTTGTAGCAGCTCCAAACCAAACTGTGATGGATGAGCAGAGGATGGATTCGATGACAGCAGTGTAGAAGGTGACTAACAGCTCTTGTGGTAGGCCATGCTTCTGCAGTTGTTGTAGGAAGTACATCCTCTGCTGAGCCTTTTTGAGGATGGCGTTGATGTTGGACTCCCACCTCAGATCCTAGGAGATGATGGTTCCCAGAAACTTGAATGAGCCCACATTTGACACTGGGCTGTTATGGGATATTGTGAGGGTGGGCAGCAGTGCAGGTTGCTTCCTGAAGTCCACAACCATCTCCACAGTCTTAAGAGTGTTCAGCTCTAGGTTGTGGTGACTGCACCAGAGCACCAGCTTGTCAGCCTCCTGCCAATATGCGGATTCATCACCATCCTGGATAAGACCAATGACAGTGATGTCGTCAGCAAATTTCAAGAGCTTGACTGCTGGGTCTTTAGAGGTGCAGTCGTTTGTATGGAGGGAGAAGAGCAGAAGGAGAGGACACACCCCTGTGGAGCACCAGTGCTGGTTGTTCGTGTTCTAGATGTGACATCACCCAGCCGCACATGCTTGCTCCTGTCAGTCAGGAAGCTGGAGATCCACTGACAAATGGCAGGAGGTACAGTGAGCTGAGAGAGTTTGGCAGTGATGATATCCGGAATTATGGTGTTAAACACCGAGCTGAAGTTCACAAACAGGATCCTAGTATAGGCCCCAGGTTGGTCTAGGTGTTGCAGAATGAAGTGCAGCCCCATGTTCATTGCATCATCCACTAACCTATTTGCCCTGTATGCAAACTGCAGGGGGTCCAGCTGAGGTTCTGTGATGTTGTTGAGGTGGGTCAACACTAGGCGTTCAAAGGACTTCATGGCAACTGAAGTCAAGGCCACAGGTCTGTAGTCATTAAGTCCAGTAATGGAGAGTGTCTTGGTGACCGGGATGATGGTGGAGCTTTTGAAGCATGAAGGGACTTTGCATATCTCCAGTGATCTTTTGAAGATGTGTGTAAAGATCGGTGCCAGCTGGGCAGCACAGGTTCTGAGACAGGAGGGTGTTACTCCATCTGAGACAGGAGGGTGTTACTCCATCTGAGACAGGAAGTAGTTACTCCATCTGAGACAGGAGGGTGTTACTCCATCTGAGACAGGAGGGTGTTACTCCATCTGGGCCTAGAGGTTGTTACTCCATCTGAGACAGGAGAGTGTTACTCCATCTGAGACAGGAGGGTTACTCCATTACCCCTTCCTAGTTGGCCCTACAGGGGCGAACAACAACCCACCACTGACCCAAGTAACCAACATAAAAACACCTTTAAGAGTAATGCCCAGCCAGTGGGATTTATTAACATTAAGACAAGACAATAAACTAACAATACATGTTAGTCCATGACATAATAAGAACAAAAATCCCAGGCTGAAGAACAGCAAGACAGCCAGCAGTCCCCACACCACAAGCCCGTCCAGCAGCAAGACAGCCAGCAGTCCCCACACCACAAGCCCCTCCAGCAGCAAGACAGCCAGCAGTCCCCACACTACAAGCCCGTCCAGCAGCAAGACAGCCAGCAGTCCCCACACCACAAGCCCCTCCAGCAGCAAGACAGCCAGCAGTCCCCACACCACAAGCCCCTCCAGCAGCAAGACAGCCAGCAGTCCCCACACCACAAGCCTCCCTAGCAGCAAGAACTTGGAGCCTTTAACAGGAGCTTGATCACTTGGGCAGCTGGTCCTAATGAAGCCAATCACAGGCAGGGCACCTGAGCAGAGGTAGAGTATGGCAAAGGAAAAAGGACAAACAGCACAGGGAACACAAAACACAGGATACATACAGCCGTAACACCCCCACCCTTAAAACAATGAATAAATAGTTTCATATAGGGTTCCAAAAACATTCAACATGGCACTAATACAACAAATCCCTATAACAGTACCATAAAACTATTTATTCATAGCAGGACATTTTCAGAAGGTGCAATACAACAGGGCTGTATGTGATAACAAGCTCAAAAATAATTAACAGAAATATATTATAGCATGGCGGCTGCGATAGAAGAGCAGAAAAACGACAAAAGAAAGGCCTCACTTTTTTACTCATGTGTAGGGCTTACCTCTCTCCCGAAAAGAAAACGTGAGTCTTCCGGTCATTTCTTAACCTGCACTAACTAAACCTGCACTCAAAAAGTGCCGAAATTGCAACCGCCAATGCAAATCACACACACAAAATGTCTAAGGAACTTCACAAATCATATAACCCTGAGAAACTAAGCAACACAGACCTCAGACCTAACAGCTCAACTAGACAAACATTGAAACTTTGGGACTGCTGCTGCTAAAGGAGTTTAAGGAGTCAAGGTGGTTCAAACCAGACGGAAGATGCTAAAGGGCCAATTAAGGTTCCGCCCCTTCAAAGTTGAGCAGCCAAACAGGTAGCCACGCAAGTGGGTGCCACTCCCACAAGACAAAATGGCTCCAACCATGAGGTGAACACAAAATAAAGACACAGGTTGCCACAGACCTACAACAAACAGTAACAAAAGGGGACCAATACAAAGGTGGAGTGAAACAGCCACTAACAGAAAGGGCCAACAAAAGTAGACCAACTACAACACAAAGACCCAACAAAAGTAAACTGCCGCTACCACAACACTAAATGCCATGTGGCCTTCAGCCACACACAAGTTACTGTGATGGATGCAGGGAACCAGAAACACAACACACCACGTGACCCAACTGGGAGATCATATCCATTATGCAAAGATTCAACGATCTGTGGAGTGACTACATCCCACAAATAGGTCACAACTTAAATTAGCTGTATCAAGGCAAACAGGACAGTAACACATAAGTGACCTAAACAAATGTAAACTGCAACAACCACCACCAATGGTCACAATGTAGTCAACCACTACACACAAATGTTGCCAACTTACCCCTAAGCTGCAACCAACAAATGACCCAACAAATGTGGAGTGCAGCTACTACAACGCATGTCACAAACTACATGTTACTGCACAAGTCTACATCACAGCCACACAAATTTACACATATACACTACCTCACCTCATGTGCATTCACTCCCGGACGAGCCCCCACGGAGGACCAGGGTGCCAACATTTGCAAAACAGATAGACAAGTGAGGGACAAATCCACACATCCACAGTTTTCAAGTGTAGAATTCAAGTTTTTTATTTAATCTGCACCAGGCAAGGTAACCATGGTGGGGAACGAAGGGTTAACAAAACTAAATGGTGACACCAAATAAAAATGAGAAAAAACAAATCCCACCACCAATAGCAGGTGCTCCAAAGAGCACCCCAAATTATAACAAAGGGGGACGGTGTCACCACTTGGTTAACCCTGGTGAAATGTGACTAACAACAGGTAACTAATATGCAAATATGTAAACCCCGGGGCAGTTCTAAATAAGTGTCCTACCCCAACGCTCCCCCCCAGGACCTCAAAAGGTAGACATTCACAAATAACACAAAACACAAAAGACAAAACAAAACTAAAGGCTGGTCAGCACAACAAGACAGTATACTTACTCAAAAATACAACACAACTAAAAAATTAAAAGGGTTCTAAACACACAACAAAGAATCAACACAAACCAATATGGGCGCTGCCACCACCCAGGCAAGAGAGATAGAACAAAAAAATAGGAAGGGCTTATATAGTCAGGGCAACTGAATCCGGGTTGGCTGATTAATGAACTGAGATGATGAGAGGATCGGGAACCAGGTGCGCTGAGCTGCAAAGAAAGAATTGTTAAGTGGACACTTAAAGGAGGAGACAAAACAAATCACAACACTGAAAACAAACAGCAGGCCTGCACACACAAACACACAGACAACTGACAGGGTCATAACAGTGGGCCTGCACACACAAACACACAGACAACTGACAGGGTCATAACAGTGGGCCTGCACACACAAACACACAGACAACTGACAGGGTCATAACAGTGTTACTCCATCTGGGCCTGGAGCTTTCCCAGTTCCATTAAAGGAGAAATCCTGTCTAATTCAGTCGAGAGCTCTGCTGTTTGAGGTCCAGAGCTCTGCTGTTTGAGGTCCAGAGCTCTGCTGTTTGAGGTCACAGATCTCTGCTGTTTGAGGTCCAGAGCTCTGCTGTTTGAGGTCATAGCTCTGCTGTTTGAGGTCAAAGCTCTGCTGTTTGAGGTCCAGAGCTCTGCTGTTTGAGGTCCAGAGCTCTGCTGTTTAAGGTCACAGATCTCTGCTGTTTGAGGTCATAGCTCTGCTGTTTGAGGTCAAAGCTCTTCTGTTTGAGGTCACAGAGCCCTGCTGTTTGCGGTCCAGAGCTCTGCTGTTTGAGGTCATAGCTCTGCTGTTTGAGGTCACAGAGCCCTGCTGTTTGAGGTCCAGAGCTCTGCTGTTTGAGGTCATAGCTCTGCTGTTTGAGGTCCAGAGCTCTGCTGTTTGAGGTCATAGCTCTGCTGTTTGAGGTCATAGCTCTGCTGTTTGAGGTCATAGCTCTGCTGTTTGAGGTCCAGAGCTCTGCTGTTTGAGGTCATAGCTCTTCTGTTTGAGGTCCAGAGCTCTGCTGTTTGAGGTCCAGAGCTCTTCTGTTTGAGGTCATAGCTCTGCTGTTTGAGGTCATAGCTCTGCTGTTTGAGGTCCAGAGCTCTGCTGTTTGAGGTCATAGCTCTTCTGTTTGAGGTCATAGCTCTGCTGTTTGAGGTCATAGCTCTGCTGTTTGAGGTCATAGCTCTGCTGTTTGAGGTCCAGATCTCTGCTGTTTGAGGTCATAGCTCTGCTGTTTGAGGTCCAGAGCTCTGCTGTTTGAGGTCATAGCTCTGCTGTTTGAGGTCATAGCTCTGCTGTTTGAGGTCATAGCTCTGCTGTTTGAGGTCCAGAGCTCTGCTGTTTGAGGTCCAGAGCTCTGCTGTTTGAGGTCATAGCTCTGCTGTTTGAGGTCCAGAGCTCTGCTGTTTGAGGTCCAGAGCTCTGCTGTTTGAGGTCATAGCTCTGCTGTTTGAGGTCCAGAGCTCTGCAGTTTGAGGTCATAGCTCTGCTGTTTGAGGTCTAGAGCTCTGCTGTTTGAGGTCCAGAGCTCTGCTGTTTGAGGTCCAGAGCTCTGCTGTTCGAGGTCCAGAGCTCTGCTGTTTGAGGTCCAGAGCTCTGCTGTTTGAGGTCTAGAGCTCTGCTGTTTGAGGTCAGAGCTCTGCTGTTTGAGGTCATAGCTCTGCTGTTTGAGGTCCAGAGCTCTGCTGTTTGAGGTCTAGAGCTCTGCTGTTTGAGGTCACAGAGTGCTGTATGTCAGGAAAAGAACAGTTTGATACAACATAGACTGAATAGCAAACTGACAAAAAAACATTGACTGAATGCGGCCTAGGTAAGTTAAACTGAGAGTGAGTCTTAATGCCCTGTTGAGTGTTAGCTGTCGGTAACAATTAGCTCTAACTTTGAGTTAAATAAAATTTTCATTTTTTTTCCCTACTGACAGCATTCTCAAACAACAGAGCTATGGACTGATTCACACCAGATGTCTCCTTAAACATGTGACCCTTCACACACAAAAAATTTTTTGATTTGAGACTTAAATATTCAGGAGCCATGAAAGTTAGCGAGAAAGGCAAACCTGAATAGATTTGTGTGCTATCTCGTGTTCATTAATAAAAGGGATATTTGTGTTTGTGCTAACTTGGTTGTCAGCTTGTTGTGGACTATGCACTGTAACGCACTTAGTACGTGTGAATAGGAGGCAACTTTAGATTAGGGAACACATGGGGGTTAATAAGTGCCAAATTAATTGTAAATCAAATGTGAACAAAAACCCAACTTTAGAATAGGGAACATATTCTGCATTACAAGCACTTAATTATGAGTTATTTGTACACTGTCACCACTGGTGATTTTGTTTCTAGTTCATATGCAACAGCTTACTTAATAACTATGAATAAGGGGTAATTAGAAGCTCATACAGGGGAAATGTTTAGTTAAGGGTCTAGTAAAGGCAGAATAAGGTACTAATTAGTGATTTATAATGACTTACAAATGGCTAGCATGCTAATAATATACATGTTAGTAAGCAGCTAATTAATGGTGAATATGTGTGTCAATATAAAGTGTTACCGACAGTTTAAGTCTAGATCTAGTTGAAGTTATGAGGTTATTTTATGAGGAACTGTATAGTTTAGACTGCACATCCTGTTCAAAAGTCAGATACCCCCTGCAGATACTTACTATATGTCTAGCCAAGAAAGTCAACAGGGACCTGGAAAGGGCAGTTGCAAAGTTTATTTGGCAAGGCAAGAAGCCTAGACAGATGTTCAAACTGTTACAGCTTCTTACAGATATGGGGGCCCTGTTTGTACCTAATTTGATTTTCTACAACTGGGCCTGCCATCCTCAGGATCTTTGGTTTTGGCTTCAAACAAGAACGAGGCATGTATTGATCTTTGGGCTTGCTTCCTGCATTGTCTATAGAGCCTAGTTACCTGTGATGTAGTCAACATTAAATCTGAGATCAAACTCAGTCCCATTTACAGTAGTGACAGAGTGTGGCACAATATGGTTTTTAGTTTTTAGGGAGGAAGAATGTTGAATCTTTATTGTCTCCCATTACTCAAAACCCTAATTTTCCAGCAGGCATCAGGTCCTCTGTGTTCTTTGCTTGGCATTAGGTCCTCTGTGTTCTTTGCTTGGCATCAGGTCCTCTGTGTTCTTTGCTTGGCATCAGGTCCTCTGTGTTCTTTGCTTGGCATTAGGTCCTCTGTGTTCTTTGCTTGGCATCAGGTCCTCTGTGTTCTTTGCTTGGCATCAGGTCCTCTGTGTTCTTTGCTTGGCATCAGGTCCTCTGTGTTCTTTGCTTGGCATCAGGTCCTCTGTGTTCTTTGCTTGGCATTAGGTCCTCTGTGTTCTTTGCTTGGCATTAGGTCCTCTGTGTTCTTTGCTTGGCAAAACAATGAGATTAATGTACTTGAAGACTTCTTCAGACAGCACCCTAATATCTTTTCAGCAGATACAAGAACTATATGACAATTACCAAGACATTTTTTTGTTTATTTACAAATTAGGCATTTTATATCTTGTGGTGTAGATGGACAAAGACACTTCAGTGATCATGTGTCATATGTGCATTCATATATGTATATAAATAAAAATAACAATTTGTGGCGGCTCTAGGCTATAGCAACATAACTAAGGTTTGGTGCATGGCAACCCAACACTACTGCAGGGATGGTCAGTGGCTGCCATGCCTCGTAGCTGGGGGCAACAGCAAAGGCGGCCCCTCCCAAAACTTGAATGTTCCACCTCTTGCCACCGTAGACTTGTGGTATTAAGTTATTTAGTGTTTCGCCTGTGATTGATTTTGGGGCGTTTTGAACTGTGATTTTCTGTCTCTGCTGTGGTCATTGGTGGTCCCTCTTGTGTATTGTGTGCGTGTTGTGAGAATGTGTGTGGAAGCTGCAGGTGTGCCTACAAGGAGATATTGGACTGGGAAGGCTGTTGAGTGTCGGACTGTTGACTGGCCTGTTGGACTGGGATTTTCATGGACTTCCTAAGTGTGTGCAAGGACAGATTTTTTACTTTGGATTTGTAAAATATTTGTACTCATTAAATATACTGGCTTTTTATAAAATTGTTGTTTATTGAGTCTGTTCTGTCGCTCCCACCTAATTCAGAGAACCTGTGTGTACAACTGAGAGTGCCCAGCTCTTTAATTGGGTGGCGTAGTCAGACATCTGCTCTGCCCGTTACACATAGATGCCTGGAATGTGGCTATAGAGTTAGTTTGATCTGTGTCCACATGTAACAGATCTAAAGAGGCTCAATATCACCCCTGTTATTTTGCACAAAATGGACAGATCCTTCTCTCCTTTGTTTTAAGTGTCATTCTCAAAGTGTGACCTGTTTTCATTGCCTGTGGGAATGCAAGTTCATCTCCAGATTCTGGACTAGCAAATAATCACTGATATACTTGAGGTCAAGATCAAGAAAGGCCCATTTGTTTTCCTTGTAGGTCTCCCCTCTAGAGTACTTCAGGTCTTAGCATCAAAATATACTCTTCTTGAGAAGCTCAGTTTAATTGCCTGCATTCTGCACAACTTGATTAAAGAGACCCCACCCCACCCCAACTGTTACTCTATGGTACAGGGAGGGTTTTACCATTATTAAGGAAAAGGATGAGTGGTTTCTTTGGTCCCCCTTCCTAAACTTATTGTCACATTTAAGGAAACCAGGCAGAAGAAGAGAGTGGAGAAACAGGAGGAGAGAAATACAGGCAAGACAACACAAACACACTCACTCCAGCTCACCAGGGGCATGGGACAAAGCATAATCCATGACATTGTCCACACCCTGAATGTGCCGCATATGTAAACTGTATGGCAATAATATTAAAGCCCAGCTCATAAGGCGCTGAGTGGAGAAATAAGTGGATTATGATCCCAGTAAACAGTAATATGAACAGTGCCCATCAAACTGTTGCAGACCCCATACTAATGCCAACGTTTCCTTCTCAATGACAATTTAAATTTCTGGAGAAGAAACACATTGGCCTGTCCATGCCCTGCTCATCACTCCGCAGGAGCACAGTACCAGTGCCCACATGGCTAGCATCAACCTGCGTCTGGAACAGAGGTCAGCACCAGTGCCCGCATGGCTAGCATCAACCTGCGTCTGGAACAGAGGTCAGCACCAGTGCCCACATGGCTAGCATCAACCTGCGTCTGGAACAGAGGTCAGCACCAGTGCCCACATGGCTAGCATCAACCTGCGTCTGGAACAGAGGTCAGCACCAGTGCCCGCATGGCTAGCATCAACCTGCGTCTGGAACAGAGGTCAGCACCAGTGCCCACATGGCTAGCATCAACCTGCGTCTGGAACAGAGGTCAGCACCAGTGCCCGCATGGCTAGCATCAACCTGCGTCTGGAACAGAGGTCAGCACCAGTGCCCACATGGCTAGCATCAACCTGCGTCTGGAACAGAGGTCAGCACCAGTGCCCGCATGGCTAGCATCAACCTGCGTCTGGAACAGAGGTCAGCACCAGTGCCCGCATGGCTAGCATCAACCTGCGTCTGGAACAGAGGTCAGCACCAGTGCCCACATGGCTAGCATCAACCTGCGTCTGGAACGCAGTCTGCGTCTGGAGGTCAGCAGCAACTTAACATTATTAAAAGCTGCCTGGGAGGCCACAGTCCATTCAAACTTCACTTCAGCCTTTAACAGGTCAGCCAGAGGCGCTACTACAGTGGAGAAGTTGGGAAAAAAGTTATGATAATACCCTACCATCCCCATGAAGCGCTGCAACTAGGATCTCTTGGCCCTGCCCTAAGACCTTCCCCAAAGGGCAAACTCGCACTTGGCTAGATTTACAGTAAGGCGAGCGTCCACAAACCTTGTAAAGAGAGCCCGGAATATGGTCCAAGTGTTCAGACCACTCGTCGCTATACACAACCACATCATTGAGGTACACAGCGCTAACTGTAAACAGTGTGCTTCATAAGTCACTAAAAATGTGGCTGCTGCGTTACATAAAGCAAAACTCATAACAAAATAGAAATACAAGTCAGATGTTCTGAAGTCTGAAACCTCCTGAGCCTGAGATGACAAAGGTAACTGACTCACAAACCTGGCTGATCACAGGGAGAAGGGAGAGGAAAATAATCTGCTTTTGTAATGTTATTCAGTTTGCAGTAATCTGTACACAATCCATCCGTCCCATCAGGTGTCCTGACCAGTATACAGGGTGAAGCCCAACTTGTACAGGAGGGCTTTGCAAGCCCATTATTCAACAAATACTTCACCTCTGCCACTAGATGGCACTGTTTGACTGGTGACACCTGATAGAACGGCTGTCTTATCACCGACATCAATATCATGTTCAATTAAATGAGTACATGACAGCGTATCTGAAAACAAGAAGGGAGAATCAGACAACAAGACTTTATTTCTGATTCCCCCTCATCTGGCAAATGCCCAAACAAGGTATCCAACTCTGCCAGTTTTTTGGAGTTCCTCAACCGAGGCCACAGCACCATATCCTCACCACTAATTGCTGCCTCCAGGTAGGTAGAGGCACTAGGAGTCTCAGTCGCTGTGGCTAAAGAAACAGCCGTAATCAGGTCATCAGTGTCTGCTGTCCCAAAGACTGAAGACCTGCTGTAATAGGGCTTCAAAAGAAAGGTGACAGAGCTGGGTGGAATGCCTATGATTTGGTGTGGAAAGTAAATCATTCAGAGGTCTGACACATGGCGAACAACCATATATGGACCTGTGTATTTTCCAAGGAAAGGGGAATTGACTATAGAGCCTGATCACGTGATCACTTTAACTGGCTAGTCTGAGAAACATCATTAGAGGCATGGCTCATCGCCCGTGTCTCTGCACAAGCTGTGAAGACATCAGACAGATTCTGACAGCTAATATCAGTATCAGCTGGAATAGAGGAAGAATCCTTCCAAACTACAGGGGGCGGTATATCATGCCAGAGATGCTCTCCAGCCAGGTTGTTGTTACATGGTTCTTCTCCACAGGCAATGAAGGAGAGACTGCTTTGGCTGTTTCCCCCTGGACCAAATCAGACTGTAGATTAATCCTGTGCAGTGGAACAAACACTTGCAACCCAATCCCCTGAACTAAGACACTGTTCCCAGAGCTTGAGTTTGTAGAAAAAGGCAAAACAGACTCTAAGATGAAGGACTCCCCCGTGGATGCCCCCGTGTTAATTTTAATTCTTTTTAAGTATTTGAATTGGCACCTGGACAGAACTAAACTAAACCACCTTAAATGAAAGGAGAATAGCCATTCCCACCTGCTTCAACTGAATAAGCCTTGAACTGCCACCGCTCTCACTAGACCCAGCAGAGCTCAGGCCTGAATAAGCCCTGAACTGCCCCCGCTCTCACTAGACCCAGCAGAGCTCAGGCCTGAATAAGCCTTGAACTGCCCCCGCTCTCACTAGACCCAGCAGAGCTCAGGCCTGAATAAGCCCTGAACTGCCCCCGCTCTCACTAGACCCAGCAGAGCTCAGGCCTGAATAAGCCCTGAACTGCCCCCACTCTCACTAGACCCAGCAGAGCTCAGGCCTGAATAAGCCCTGAACTGCCCCCACTCTCACTAGACCCAGCAGAGCTCAGGCCTGAATAAGCCCTGAACTGCCCCCGCTCTCACTAGACCCAGCAGAGCTCAGGCCTGATGCATATTTATCCTTCATCTCAGCCACCACAACTTTAGAAGGCGCACCTGACTCAGATACAGCAAGTGTGACTGCCTTAACAGCATCAGTAATATTTCTTTGACTTTCCCCCTTTAAAACAGGACCATCTTTCTTCCACTGCCCTTTGTCTAAACAGTAGTGTCAAACATCCTTTTTATCCTGGCTGGCTGAATGCTCTTGTGTTTGTGATTAACGTTGTATTCTACTCTAACGACATGACCCAAATGAACCTGATGAAGAAGACCTCAAAACTCTATTGAAACACCCAAAACGTTGTTCTTGATAAACCTTACCTGTATTTTGTTCTTTCAAACTATGTTTATGTGTCAAAACTGAACCATCGGCCGTGACTGTGGCCTCAGCTGCTGTTTTTATCTTGCACTCAGATATGTAAGTAGTGATATGCTCATGGAGGATATTTCTCTACTGTTGTAAAACAATCTAGTTAGACAACTCCTCAAAGGTTGTGACCCCCACTGCTGAGCACCAAAGACTGAAGTGGCTGTTCAGCTCTCTTGCTACCTCTGTATACGTCTATTTTTGCCCTTTCTCCAGCCGCGAAAACAGCATTGACAAGTTTCAGGAACTAATTCCTAAACTTTAAGCACAACATCTTTCACTTTCACGTAGTTTTGTCTGTCTGACACAGGCAATGCAATAAATGTTTCTTGCGTGCTACTTACAAGAACACTTTGGAGTAACTGTGTTCTCTCAGAGCTGAGCCACAGTCATCAGCCACACTCTCAAATAAAGAAAAAAAACATATCTGGATCTCTCTCATTGAACTTAGGAAGCAAATTTACCATGTTGGATATATCAGGAGGACACACAGATCCCCTAGGAGCTGTGCCCTCACCCCGAACAGATGAAACCTTCAATGACCAGTCTTAGCTGTCCTAAAACACATAATGTTCACTTTTTATTCTTTCAGTTTCTGATTGATGCTTAGTTTCCCTTTCTTTACGTTCTACCTCACGTTGAGCTTCACCCAGCCAGGCCCACTAAGGGTTAGGGTTAGGGTGGATCACCTGTGATTCTTCAGCCTGACTCACCTCAAAAACAGCTAAGGCACAAGTATAAAAAAATATTCCTCCTCATCTCACACACCAACAACAAAACTAACAACATTTCCAAACCCCATTAGACTGATCTGCATGTGTCTTCCCAATAACTCAACCACACGTTAAGCTCAGTGATCTGTATTGGATCTTCACAGGATCCGTATCCAGCGCATTCCAAATTAGGCCGCAACTAAAGGAAACCGGCCTATTCAAAGCTTTTAAGAATGATTAATTCCTAGGCTACAGATAACGTAATAGGCAGTAAAAACAAAATGCCTACTGATGTTTCATATCCCGGACAAAGAGCACCCAATCCGTTCCATCCTGCCTACTCTAGGCTATGTTACCATAGAGAGAAGACCATGCAGAATAACGACATAAAGAAATTAGAAGTATTTATTTAAAGATCAAGGATTAACAATGGAGGTTAAGTAAAGTCAGTGCCAGGTTGGAAAATGAAAGTGTATGCGTTAAGATAAATGTGTTGTGCTGTAAGACACAAAACTCCAAAAAAGTGCGGGAGAGGAGGAGAAGGGGCGGGGCCTCCACAGCCAGGTCTGGAGAGATTTTAAAGGCCAAGATCCAGGAAGTAGTCACACGTGCAAAGAGCAACAAGGAGGAGGAGTCCAGCAGCACTGCTATTTTAGCCAACTTAAATCTGGGGGAAAAACACACACACACACTCAGTCACTCTGTGGACTCATGGAATGGAAAGGGCCTTCTGAAGCTCCCTGAAGGCTTCTGGATCAAATCTTAGGTTTCACAAGGAGGTCTGAGAGAAGGCATGAACACACATGACCTCTAAAGCGTGACTCATGGCTTGCGTCAATTCAACGCAACGGGCACACCGTTGCCGCGGTTCCATCGATCGTAGACTTTTCAAAGTTCTGTGTTGAGTGTGTCCATGTTCGCACAGCACACTTCACAAAGCGCAGCAGAAATAACTGAAGTTTTGATGAAGGATTTGAACCCAGACACACTAGTAGACTTTTGTATGGGTAGATTTAAAACCCAGACACACTAGTAGACTTTTGTATGAGCAGATTTGCCTGCACTGTAAATAGACATGTCTAACATCTATTTGCCAACATGAGTGTTTCTATATTTCTAGAGGGAGCACTGCCAACTGCTGATGCTCCAGGAGGACAGTTGTGTGGTTACATGATGCGTGTGCCAGCTAACTAGAACTAATTATTTTAACTTGCCCTTCAATGATTGGGACCAGATTAAAGCTCTGGCCTTCATCAGTCAGGCCCTTTTTAAAAACTATTTCCTTGCTTGTCAACTGACTCAGTAAAAACAGACTTAAACTGTCATGTCCATAAAGGCATTGCCATGCAGTGGTATTTGTATGATGCAAATGATTACATGAAAACTTTCACAACATTTTTTAATGTAAGTTTTACAACAAAGAAGATCGAATGCTGAAATTTCATGTAATCATCATTCACATCATACTGTGGCATTGTGTTGGCGTTATGGACGTGACCATTTTCTATGGAACTGCGCATATTCATAGTGTGCCTGTGTGTGTGTCCATCTGTTTTTCCTCCTCTTTTAACACTATGCGGTCTCACACACACTCTCTGAATTTCACATGACAGTGTGTGTGTGTGTGAGAGAGTGTGTGGCCTGACTGATGGTCCACGTGTAAGTGTGTGTACTGACCACGTGAAAACACAAGTGCCCCTCCAGAATGAGTACACACTTCTGAATGCATTTTCCTTATTTATAATAATATGCACTAACACAACTAAATATTTTGTGATTTTAATGAAATGTTGTGTAGATTGCTCTTCAGAGGCCCAGAGCATGTGTCCGCTGCTCTTAAGCAGAAACTGTAGACGCAGTTGCTACTCACACACACATACACACACATCACCATGTCACTGTGTGGGTGCGCACACACAAATCACTACACTAAACATACTGTGTAGTTAAACCCCACTAACCTGGATGAATTCTCTGTGGCTGGAGCTGACCTTTTCTGGCATTAGCAGTTTGCTCTGTGGCTCTATGTACTGTAGCTCCTGCAGTCTGAATGCTCTGAGGCTAACTATTACAGTCTGAATGTCCTGAGGCTAAGGTCCTGTAGCTCTTACAGTCTGAATGCCTTGAGATTAAAGTCCTGTAGCAGTCTGAATGCTCTGAGGCTAATGTCCTGTAACTCCTGCAGTCTGAATGCTCTTAAGGCTAGTGTAGCCCCTGCAGTCTGAATGCTCTCATGCTTTTGTAGCTCTGACAGTCTGAATAATTTGAAGCTAATGTAGCCCCTGTAGACTAAATGCTCTGAAGCTAATGTCCTGTAGCTCTTACAGTCTGAATGCTCTGAAGCTAATATCCTGTAGCTACAGTCTGAATGCTCTGAGGCTAATGTCCTGTAGCTACAGTCTGAATGCTCTCTGGCTAATGTCCATCAGCTCTTACAGTCTGAATGCTCTGAAGCTAATGTCCTGTAGCTCTTACAGTCTGAATGCTCTGAGGCTAATGTCCATCAGCTCTTACACTCTGAATGCTCTGAGGCTAATATCTATCAGCTCTTACAGTCTGAATGCTCTGAGGCTAATGTCCATCAGCTCTTACAGTCTGAATGCTCTGAGGCTAATGTCTATCAGCTCTTACAGTCTGAATGCTCTGAGGCTAATGTCCATCAGCTCTTACAGTCTGAATACTCTGAGGCTAATGTCTATCAGCTCTTACAGTCTGAATGCTCTGAGGCTAATGTCCTGTAGCTACAGTCTGAATGCTCTGTAAGCTTTTGCTGAACATATGTTCACTCCCAGGACCAAAGCAGGAAGTGATTAGCCTGCAGTTTGCCCCATTGGTTGCATTAGTCAGCGTAAATTATCTGTGGAGTTTGGACAGTGGACGAACACACACACACACACACACACGTGCAGCTCCAGAGGATAAACTGTGTACTGGAGTTATGTCAGGTGTGTGTGTGTGTGTGTGTGTGTGTGTGTGTGTGTGTGTAAGAGTCTGAAGGAGTTTTTGTTCTTGGAATATAGCTTCCTAACTTCCTTACAACCACCCACACACACTTTGTCTTACACACATCACATACATACATGTGAATATAAGTGCACACACACATACACAAAGTCACACACACTCCAGATTTCACAGCACACAGAGACAGACAGAGAGACACCTCTGACATTCCTGTGGATCCTCTCTGAGACCAGCAGTGCAGCAGGTAACCTAATGCCAATCTATTATAAAATAACACATTTCTATTCAACTGTTATGAGCTATGATAATATATTCAGCTGTTACAGAGAGCTATAATATACTAGTCAACAACTTATCCAACAGGCTTTCATTCTCCCACACATACACTATTGCTTGTAATCCTCGTAGGATTGAAATTCTATTTCCAAACTGACTTGTTGCATAGAAGGCCTAGGAAAAGTCTATCTGAACAGAAGGCTGTTAGTTTGGTGCATTTTAAGGCTGTTACTTTGGTGCATTTTCTCATATTTGTGTTTGTCTTAAAGATGTTAGATTGATGCACTCTCTCTCTCTCTCTCTCTCTCTCTCTCTCTCTCTCTCTCTCGTGTATTTTTCTGGGATGATGTAATCATTAACCATTCAGTTTTATGCATCAGAGATAATATGCTTTATAAAAATATATTTCTACATTTCTATTTTCCCCACATAATTTGTGTGAGTTTAGACACAGACATTCATGCACTGGGAGTTCTATCTATGTGCCCCCAAGAGAATAGTTATGACAAACACTGCAGATGAGATCTATTGGACACAGGCATGAACTACAGAAAAAACTGCTGTCATCTGTTACTCTTCAAACAAACTAGAGAGTCAGGTTTATAATTCTGTAAAATGTAATCAACTAGTCAGTTGTGGATATTCATACTGACAGTCAATATGTCTTGTTAACCTTAATTGTCTTGTCGCTAGTGACTTAGAGATGGACAGTATACACACTTATATTTCTGGTTCTATTTCTAAGTTCTTTCTAATGCTCTTCTCCAAAGCGATATACAATACAAAACCACTTAATTCACATCAAAGAGTATTTGGCAAAAATGTTTTAATATAGGTCTAATATTAAGTTAGATGCATAAATCATTTTAGAGATGGCTAACATAATACTTAGTTGGAAACATTAATCAAATCCACAAAATAGTACTTGAATTATTAATCCACAAAATAGTACTTGAATTATTAATCCACAAAATAGTACTTGAATTATTAATAAAGAAATAAATAAATAGATAGATTGGGAAAAACAAGAGTAATCCTAATTTGATGGCTTAGTCATATCCATGTATGCCCAGTAAAGCACACACTCATTTTCCTAAATAAGAATAGGATCAAGGATCAAGGAGTTTATTTGTCACACACATTAAAATACTAATGTAAGACATGCAGTGAAACTGCATAAATGAGAGGATGAGCTCAATAAAAGAGATAAAGAAAGATACAGCAAAAGCAAAAGCAAATAAATGGGCTTTAGTCCATATGGGATCAGGATCCATTAGTCCATATGGGATCAGGATCCATTAGTCCATATGGGATCAGGATCCATGTAGCCTACAGACCCAGACGTGGTTAGTCAGTTTGTGTCCAGCACCTTCCACAGACCGTGGCTGCTTTGACGTTGGGACAGAGGAGTGACGTCGCGCGTGGGATTGGCAATATTAATGTTATAATAAGACAAATGGCAGATAATTAATCTACTGAAGTACATAAAAAAGGGATGTGTCTTTAAACGTCTTTTACAAATCTAGTCTTCTTACTTCTGGTGAAATAAAAATACAATGCAAGTGAAATTGTAAGTTTTATAAATTCCTCAAGTCCTCAAAAGTGCACAAGTGGTTTTGTTTTTCTTCACTGATTTAAAGTGTCAGTGATAAAACATGGAGATTAAATGAACTTCTGGTCAGTCACATGGACCTGGTTCTGGTCCTGCCTGACCTTCCTTGATCCTTTAGTTTAAGAAACGCTGTGGTTCGTTCTCCATCATCCTCTGAAGAATGTTCTCGAAGTATTTGTTAAGGTTTCATTTAAATCTACTGTTAGTTTACAAACAGTTATTCACAAGTAAAGTCAGCTCAAGGCTGAAACACTCCTGATGTGCATAGATTTTGTTTTTACAAAAAAAATACCTGAAGAAATATACCAGATGAGAAAATATTGGGGATGCATCTGTTTGAAAACAGTGTAAATAAGGTTTCAGAATCATTCCTCTGTAAGAATGAGACCCATTGACTTATTACTCCATTTCTAAATGTACTACTGGAGTGATGTAGGCTCGTTTTTAATCTCTCTCTCTCTCTCTCTCTCTCTCTCTCTCTCTCTCTCTGTGTGTGTGTGTGTGTGTGTGTGTGTGTGTGTTGTGGGTGAGAGCTGGGGGTCGTAATGGACCAGTTGATTAGTAATAGGTTGTCTCCACTATCACAGACACACCTTGCAGCATACACACTCACACACACACACACATGCACACATGTGCACACACACACACACACACACACACACAGACACACACACACACACACACATACACACACACACACACACACACACACATGCACACACACACATGCACACACACACACACACACACACACACACACACACACACACACACACGCGCACACACACACACACACATGCACACACACACGCACACACACTCCAGTCTTATCATGCCGTCTATTATCTCTGTCTCCATCACTGACTCATTGTTCCCCCATGGTGCTGTTAGCATAGCACTGCTGGGTAGTTGGGTTACCTGATGGTTGAGTTGGGTTAGCTGATGGTTGAGTTTAGTTAGCTCATGGTTTAGTTTAGGTTACCTGATGTTTTAAGTTTAGGTTACCTGATAGTTTTGTTGGATTAGGGTTAGCTGATGGTTTGGTTGGGTTAGAGTTAGTTGATGGTTTAGTTTACGTTTTAGAGAGAGGGCTGGGGTTAAGAGCTGTTCTGAAAAGAGGGGTTAAGCCATTGACTGTTTTGGCCAGCCAGCATCCTCCAGTCACACAACCAGGAAAACAGCAGTGATTTAAGAGTGTGTGTGGGGGGGGGGGCAGGGAAATCAGGATCCAGGAACCAATCACAACCGCTTGTCAGCTCATTGCAAATTTGCCAGAACTCCTGGAACCAATCACAAACGCTTATCCAGCATGCTGCTGGCATTATAGGATTCAACCAATGACAACACACAGTCTATGGTTAAACTATGGATGTTGTATTTCCTTTCAGTTGAGTAGAGAACTGCAATTAAAACCGACATCCACATGAATGATTCCTCTGCTGTGCCTCTGCAGAGCTCTGGCAACAGTTTAATGCTTAACCTTCACTTCACAGCTCATGCTGGTTACACCCCTGGGAGTTGTGGAAGGTCGCATTTCTCTATTTGAGAACAGGGTTCATGAAGAAGAACTCAGCTGATGTCACAAAAACTGCTAGAAAGATAGACGGAGAAGCCATGGGGTGGTCCTATGTAAAGTGTAGGTGGACGTTGGGTTATTTTAGGTGTGGTTGGGTTATGTGATGGATGAGTTGGGTTGCTGTTTGTTTATTGGGGTCTTAAAAACATTAAATGGAAGAGCAGAGCCACCAGCTACTGTGGCATTTTCAACGGAATATAATGAGCTTAGGAAAGCAATATTATTTTTGGACAATATATCATGTCATATTGCCATAAATAATTTGTTTGTTTTCCTAATCAGATGGTGATGGAGGGTGGAGGTTCTTTAATAATCTCTCAAGGTTAGGATCATAAAGAGGGGATAAGATAAAACCCGTCGCCTGTGTTCTCTCCCCTCTTCACAGTCTGCAGCCTTTTTATGTACCTCCTTCAGTTGCTACTTTTATTGCCTCATTCCCATATACTGTGTGTGTGTGTGTGTGGGTGTGTGTGTGTGTGTGTGTGTGTGTGTGTGTGTGTGTGGGGGGGGGTGTGTGTGTGTGTGGGTGTGTGTGTGTGTGTGTGTGTGTGTGTGTGTGGGTGTGAGTGTGTGTGTGTGTGTGGGTGTGTGTGTGTGTGTGTGTGTGTGTGTGTGTGGGTGTGTGTGGGTGTGTGGGTGTGTGTGTGGGTGTCTGAATACTGTGTTCGCTCTGGATCTTGTGTTTACAGTCACAGGTTTTACCACAGACTGAGATAAGTGTGGCGTCACAGGTCAGGAGGCCCTCACTTCCCTCAATACTCTCAAACTTAAACAAACTCAACACTCTTTTTAAAAAAGGCAGTTTGCTCAACTCCAAAAAAGGTTCATGGAGACTTTGGATGCATGAAAACGGGTTATTGCATAGAGTAGGAAAAGCCACACTCTCGAATGTAAATCTTATGATTGTGATTTACTGAGAAGGATGTCAAGACAAGACATCGCTCAGACGCTGAAGATGGTTTAGGCCGAAACGTTTGTTTTGACATCCTTCCCAATAAATCACAATCATAAGATTTACATTTTACAGTGCGTCTTTTACAACCTCAACACTCCCCTCAACACTCCCCCTACTGGACAAACTCAACACTCCCCTCAACACTCCCCTCTTTCTCCACAATATGCCCGTCAACACTCCTACTGGACAAATTCAACATTCCCCCTCAACACATCCTCTGCTGGACACCTTTAACACTTCCCTTACTGGACAAACTCAGCACTCCTCACTCCCCTCAATATCCCCCTCAACACTCCCCCTACTGGACAAACTCAGCACTCCTCACTCCCCTCAATATCCCCCTCAACACTCCCCCTACTGGACAAACAGCACTCCTCACTCCCCTGAATATCCCCCTCAATACTCCCCCTGCTGGACGAGCTCAATACTCCCCCTTTAGTGCTTTGGGTCCAAACTTTTGTTTGATTGTTTGTCTGTAAACCAATCACTATTGCTAAAAGACTGTTGTTGATTGGCCACTGCTGCATGTTCACGTCTGCCACACCAATCCACGGTGGCGGGTATGGAGGAAGTGTGTGTGTGTGTGTGTGTGGGGGGGGGGGGGGTGTATGTGTGATGTCTGGGTCTAGGTTCCTGTCCTTTAGAACCATGTCAGCTCAGTGTATATAAGTTCATGTGTGGGACCTTATCCTTTAGAACCATGTCATGTGAGAACACATAGTCATTCCTATGTCTGGGTTACTGTCCTTTAGAACCATGTCTGGTGATAAAGTTCTGTCCTTCCTGAAGAGCCTGACTCGGCGGAAGCCTCTAGAACCTGATGGGGAGGAGTCTAATTTCCGGCGCTGCCTGACTACCCTGGACTTGGTGGCGCTGGGCGTGGGGAGCACACTGGGTGCGGGGGTGTACGTGCTGTCCGGCGAGGTGGCCAGGACCGTGTCAGGACCCAGCATCATCATCTCCTTCTTCATCGCCGCCGTTGCATCCGTGTTTGCCGGCCTCTGCTATGCTGAGTTTGGGGCCCGCGTCCCCAAGACAGGCTCCGCCTATCTCTACTCCTATGTCACCGTCGGTGAGGTGTGGGCGTTTGTGACTGGATGGAACCTACTACTGTCATACGTTATCGGTAAGTGTGTGTGTGTGTATGTTGTGTGTGTGTCTGTGTGTGTGTGTGTGTGTGTGTGTGTGTGTGTGTGTGTGTGTGTGTGTGTGTGTGTGTGTGTGTGGTAGGTGGCCACATTGGAGTGACAGACATCATTTTTACTATACCTGGAGCCTCTCTCGTGTATGCGGTTGTCCAATGTTTTTTCACCAAAATATATGATGCGGCAGTGGAGAAAGGCATTAGGACCTGTGTTCAGTAAGAAAGCTCAGTGACTGTATTATGGACATTAGGACCTGTGTTCAGTAAGAAAGCTCAGTGACTGTATTATGGACATTAGGACCTGTGTTCAGTAAGAAAGCTCAGTGACTGTATTATGGACATTAGGACCTGTGTTCAGTAAGAAAGCTCAGTGACTGTATTATGGACATTAGGACCTGTGTTCAGTAAGAAAGCTCAATGACTGTATTATGGACATTAGGACCTGTGTCTCCAGCTCCATGCCCACCACAGAGCCAGCCTTCCTCACTAGGATACACCATAGAAGAGGACACTGGCCATGACAGACAAGTAGAACATGAGGAGGAGTTTACTGCAGATGTTGAAGGACCCCAGCCTCCTGAGGAAATAGAGCCTGCTCTGCACCTTCCTGTAGAGTCAGTGTTAGCAGACCAGTTCAGTTTCTTGTCATGATGTAGTCCAAGATATTTGTACGTACAGACTGTCTCTACATCCACCCCGTGAATGGAGACAGGCAGCATAGGGGGGGCTGACAACATTATATGGTAGTTAAGCCATACGTGGTTGTCAAACGTTATGACTGGACAGTGTAGTAAAACCCAGACATAATGTTAAAGTCAAGGAGTGAGATTGATCATGGGGGCAGCATTGGGAGGGTCCATTGTGACAGTGCCATTGTGAGGAGGGGTCAGTCGCCGGGCCTCTGGAAGGAGAGTTGGTCCTGGCATGGGCATCAAGGAAGGGCCTCTAGGAAGGAGAGTTGGTCCTGGCATGGGCATCAAGGAAGGGCCTCTAGGAAGAAGAGTTGGTCCTGGCATGGGTCTTCTGTGAAGCTGGTCGCAGTCCACTCAGGGGGAGTTGGTGACAGAGGAACAGAGGAGGACAGAGGAAGCAAATGAGTGAGGCCAGTCTCACACTTCACTGATCATATGTGTCATATATGCATATGTATATAGTTATAGGGGTATTAGTTATAGGGGTACAGTCATTAGGCTTCATGGAAAGGTAAAGCTGGGTGTCGTCTGCATAGGAGTGGGGAATAATGGCATGTTTCCTTAAAACAGATCCCAAAGGTAGCATGTGGAGGGAGAATAATGGGGCCCTAGTACTGAGTCTTCAGACACACCACACTTTACTTTGGTGAGGAATGATGATTCATTATGAGTATGTACAAACTGGTAGCGAGCAGAGAGGTACGATTTGATGCCTATCATGTGTTCAAGTCTGTGTAGTAGGATGCCATGGTCAACAGTGTCAAAGGCAGCACTAAGATCCAATAGGATTAATATTGATATATATTCATTATCAGATGAGGTAAGGAGGTCATTGATTTTATACTATGATTAGCTCTGAAGCCTGACTGGAAAGTTTCCTGGATATTATTTTTGTTCAAGAAGCTACAGATTTGCTAAGACAATATATTTTCAAGTATTTTTTATTCAAATGGAAGGTTAGATATGGGTCAGTAGTAGTATTTTGATTCAAATGGGAGGTTAGATATGGGTCAGCAATAGTATTTTTGATTCAAATGGGAGCATGGGTGAACAGTACAGGAGAGAGGACAGTTCCCTGTGGTGCTCCAGTGTTACTGACTACAGTCTGATGTAAGGGCCCCCACTGTTACAATCTCCAGTGTTACTGACTACAGTCTGATGTAAGGGCCCCCACTCTTACAAACTGGCGTCTTCCTGTGAGGTAGTCTGTGATCTAGGTCACAAGGCATGGATCCACTCTTATCTGCAGTAGTTTGTCTCTCAGCAGGAGGGGCTGGATGGTGTTGATGGTGCTGGAGAAGTCAAAAAACATGATTCTCACACCACTGCCACCTTTGTCCAAGAGGGAGTGCAGTCTGTGTAGCAAATAGAGAGGCATTTTCCACTCCTACTTTCTCCTGATAGGCAAACTGTAGGCGGTCAAGTACATGGAAAGACTGGAAGATGTGACTTAGAAAAGAGGCGCTATGGCAAAAAAGAGGCCAAGCCTTCCACAGCCTATGAAATGAGGATCATTAACGTAATATATATTTTTAGTTCTTGGCAGGATACAGATTATTATTTGTGCAAGAGCAACAAAAAAGTTCCAAGACAGTTTTAAACAAGCAAAAGGTGAGCCAAGATAGCTGTGACACCGTTGCCAACAGACAAAGTGAGATTAACTCTGTTAAACTAAACACTGTAAAGGAAAAGAAATGCCAGGGTATAGGTTATGTTGAGAGGTTGTGTGAGATCTGCCAGTTGCATGTATGTCTTGGTCAAACATAAACTTATGGCACTTTCACTATCCAACAACTGGCTTGGTCATTTGTTCCTATACACATGCTCTCTGACACAATAGTATGTACTGTACATAAGGCCTAATTGTTAAAACAACGTATTTTTTCCCATCTAACATTCGCTGCTCAAGACAGACACGAATCTGTCTCTTCCGATTTGGCCAGAAAATTCAGGCGGTTTGGCAACATGTTGTTCTTTGATGCATTGTATCAATTGTTGCACAGTGTGCTCCATCATCGCATTTCATAAAAACATCTCTTTTATTTTCCCTCATTTTTTTGCGCGGCCTAAAAGATCTTGTGCGTGTGAATGCCCTGCCATGTGCATGGCCGCAGCGTGCGCAGCTTAGAGAGAACACATACGTTCACTGTGACTTTGTATCTCAACATTTGACTTAGTCTCCTAGAATACTGACTTTGTATCTCAACATTTGACTTAGTCTCCCACAAGATTGACTTTGTATCTAAAAGTATCTTGATTTAGTTTTGGACTTTTTTGCAAGTGGCAGACATGGGCTTCCATAACATTGAGACTTTGATACATGCAAAGGGTTGGGCCCTTGTAACATGTGGAGCGATGAGGCTGCTGTAATAAATTGTGAATTGTGTGTATGCATGTGTGTGTGTGAATGTGTGTGTGTGTATGTATGTGTGTGTGAGAGACTTCCTGTTCTGATAGTTGATGAGTACAGTGGAAGGCTGAAGCAGCATGTTGTTTTATGGTCTGGCAGCTGTACCTTTGCTTCTGGCTGTCTCATGTCATCCACCATCAGACAATACTATTGCAAAAGGTGCTGCAGAAATAGAAATGAATTCACTGAATTGAATTGTGTCATCATTGTCAGGTACATCTAGCGTTGCCAGGGCCTGGAGTGGAACGTTTGATGACCTCATTGGGAAGAAGATCGCCACAGCACTGGGGGAGCATCTGCCCATGAACCTGCCGGGCCTCGCCCCTTACCCAGACTTCTTTGCTGCCGGCCTCATCATGCTGCTGGCTGGTGGGTGGGGTTCCTGAGGTTCCCATGGGCTCAATACAAACATTTCCGCTGCACCCTGAACCCTATCCCTATTCTCAATCCTAATATCTTCCTTAAGCCCTGAATCCTAACCCTAGCCCTGGGGCTCAATCCAAATAGCTTCCCTTCACCCTTTACCTTAAACATAGGTGGGTGGAGCTCTTGAAGATCTCATGGGCTCAGTCGAAAAATCTCTTCTACTCCATAAGCCCTGGATCCCTCAAGATTTAACTGGCTTGAATCAGCCAATCATGAAGGTGGATTATGCTAGTGAAGTCTCTGAGGGCTCAGGGCCTAGGGTAGGTATTGGGGTGGTTTATGCTAATGAAGTCTCTGAGGGCTCAGGGCCTAGGGTAGGTATTGGGGTGGTTTATGCTAATGAAGTCTCTGAGGGCTCAAGGCCTAGGGTAGGTATTGGGGTTCATGGTGATGGGCACATGGGGGTGAGCAGTCTAATCGGTCACCATGGTAACAAGGCAAACATAATAATTTAATTACACTTGGGGGGCCAAAACTTTGAGCAATCAATCAATGAATAGGACATTTATCACTAAACCAGTCGGTGCTAAATCAGTGGGCCTTCTAATGAGGCCTAAACACACACACACACACACACACACACACAGCTCACTTTGCACACACTCAGACTGCTTATTAACACAAACACACACACACACATACACACACACAGCTCATTTTCTCACACTCACACTGCTTATTAATTTATATTATTATATTATATTATTGTTTCCGCACTTTTGCAGGCATTCTTGCATTCGGGGTGAAGGAGTCGGCCATAGTGAACAAGATCTTCACTGTCATCAACATCCTAGTGCTGATCTTCGTCATCATCGCTGGCTTCATCAAAGGAGACCTCAACAACTGGAAACTCACAGAAGAGTTCATTGTCAATGCAACGTATGTACCTAACACCAAACTGAACTCTGACCAGGCCAGGTTAAGAGATATGAACCAGATATATGCTATTTAGCATGGGGTTCATAACCTGTTGATGGTCCTCAAGCCACATGTCTAACCCAAACCCTGAACCAAAAGCATTTCCTGGACATTTCTCTAATCATCATTTATGTCAATCAAACTGTCAGTGCATCAAAATGATTAGTTATGCTGCTGAAACTGATCAAAAACAAAATGATCGTCACATTGTCAATGACTGTGAGGTCAGACAGGATTCACGTTTATTGTGTAATCAGACAGGATTTATGTTTATTGAGTAATCAGACAGGATTTATGTTTACTGTGGGACATAAAGACAGAATTCAGGTGTACTATGAGAGATCAAACAGTTAGACAGCCTTTCTTGGGGTGAAATTTAAACGAATGAATCCCCTCCCCCCACTTCCCACCCCCAGGAACAGCAGCGGAGGTGTGGAGCTATTGGACCCCAGCTATGGCTCTGGAGGATTCTTCCCGTTTGGCATCGGGGGAACCATCGCAGGCGCGGCGACCTGCTTCTATGCATTTGTGGGCTTTGACTGCATCGCCACCACAGGTTTCTCCAACACCTTCCCCTCTCTCTCTCTTTCTCCAACACCTTCCCCTCTCTCTCTCTTTCTCCAACACCATCCCCTCTCTCTTTCTCCAACACCTTCCCCTCTCTCTCTTTCTCCAACACCATCCCCTCTCTCTTTCTCCAACACCTTCCCCTCTCTCTCTCTTTCTCCAACACCTTCCCCTCTCTCTTTCTCCAACACCATCCCGTCTCTCTCTCTTTCTCCAACACCATCCCCTCTCTCTTTCTCCAACACCTTCCCCTCTCTCTTTCTCCAACACCATCCCCTCTCTCTCTCTTTCTCCAACACCTTCCCCTCTCTCTCTCTTTCTCCAACACCATCCCCTCTCTCTTTCTCCAACACCTTCCCCTCTCTCTTTCTCCAACACCATCCCCTCTCTCTCTCTTTCTTCAACACCTTCCCCTCTCTCTTTCTCCAACACCTTCCCCTCTCTCTCTTTCTCCAACACCTTCCCCTCTCTCTTTCTCCAACACCTTCCTCTCTCTCTCTCTTCCTCCAACACCTTCCTCTCTCTCTTCCTCCAACACCTTCCCCTCTCTCTCTCTTTCTCCAACACCTTCCCCTCTCTCTTTCTCCAACACCTTCCCCTCTCTCTCTCTTTCTCCAACACCTTCCCCTCTCTCTTTCTCCAACACCTTCCTCTCTCTCTCTCTTCCTCCAACACCTTCCTCTCTCTCTTTCTCCAACACCTTCCTCTCTCTCTTCCTCCAACACCTTCCTCTCTCTCTTTCTCCAACACCTTCCTCTCTCTCTTTGTCCAACACCTTCCTCTCTCTCTTCCTCCAACACCTTCCTCTCTCTCTCTTTCTCCAACACCTTCCTCTCTCTCTTTCTCCAACACCTTCCCCTCTCTCTCTCTTTTTTCAACACCTTCCTCTCTCTCTTTCTCCAACACCTTCCCATCTCTCTCTTTCTCACCACACTATCTCTCTCACACTCTTTCTCTCTTTCTACAACATCCCTCTCCTCTCTTTCTCCAACACCATCTCTCTCTCTCTATTTCTCACCACACCATCTCTCTCACACTCTCTCTCTCTTTCTCCATAACCCCTCTCTATCCCTCACCACCCCTCTCTTTTTCACCACCCCATCTCTCTCTCTCTCTCTCCCCATAGAGCATATGTTAAAGGTTTTTCAATCAAGAATAAACCAAGAGCACATATATAGCACATATATAGCACATATATAGCACATATATAGCACATATATAGCACATATATAGGTTACTGTAAACCAAGAGCACATATATAGGTTACTGTAAACTACATTTTCTGAAAGCCTAAGATCTCTAGACATGATTTGTTAGGGGGACTTGGGAATTGAACCCCAGTCGCCGGATTACCAGACAGGTGGTCTAACCACTGTATTACAGTCCAGGTGGTATATGTTTGACTCAAGTGCAGAGATCCAGTGATAAGAGGTTTTTAATCTCCAAAAGAGGGGTGTATGAAAGCTCAGAAGATCCAAAAAAGTAACTCATAGTCTGGGCATCAGAAACTAAGTGAGAATCTGTTTCACAACATGTAATGTGTATTATGGGGGGTATAAAAGGACATCCTGGTCTCCAAAAAGATGGGCTAGTTACTTGGCACACCTTGTGTAGGTTTTGTGTGGGTAACTTGTCTCTGGCGTCATGATTAAAGACTGCAGTGATCCACCAAGTTGCCTACTTCAAATTTCTGACCACATTTGTCTGTACTGTCAGGGGCCTAGGGTTATATTTAGTATCTATGAGTAGGATGTGGGCTATAGAGGTTCTGGTTCTGAATGTATTGATAGTGGAGGGGTCCATGTCGGTGACTGCATAGTCTACTACACTGGATCCAAGAGCTGATGAGTATGTGAATCCCTATCATTACTACCATTAACTGGATACAGTCCTAAGACTCGACAGTTTGATTTATTTCAGAGTCAAGGCTGTTTTGGTAGGTGATCATCGGTGTGGTAAACAGGGGAACTTGACCAAACGTATGGTTGCTTCCCTGTGGGTCAGTGACATCTGGTTTAGTTCCTGTTTGTCCAGTGGTAAAATTATATTTATTTGTGTTTATTTGTGTTGAGTTTTTTAGCTGGAAAATCCTATTTTAAATGTTTCCATATTAATTGGAATTAAATTAAATGGACCACGATGTTCTGGACTCATTTAGAATAGAAACACTTTCCTGTAATTCCTATGCTGTGGTCAGAACAAGAGAAGATTGTCTGCGTCGTGTAAAATAAGGCATTTCATTTCTCTTCTCTTGAGATTGAGACCTGGTGAGGATGATCTTTGACCTTTTGTGGCTAATTCGACGGGTAGCCTGAAAAGTTGTGGGTTCAAATCCCAGCTGCCACCGTTGTGCCCCGGAGCAAGGCACTTAACCCTAAGTTGCTCTAGGGGAGACCCTGATCAATTGATAGTTGACAAAAAATGTAAGTCCCTTTGGATAAAAGTGTCCTAAATATAAATGTAAAATGTAATTCATTTCTGTCCATGCTCAATAAGGTGGGACTTTTCGCAGCATTTGTGGTTTGTCTCTACGTCTCTCTCTCCACCCACCCTCCTCCACCCCATTCTTCAATGTGTCGTTGACGTATTCATCTAGTGTACCCCCTCCCCCTCTCTTTCTGTCTTTGTCAGGAGAGGAGGTTCAAAACCCTCAGAAATCAATCCCAATAGGCATTGTGGCATCTCTGCTAATCTGTTTCCTGGCGTACTTTGGCGTGTCGGCGGCACTGACGCTCATGATGCCGTACTTCCTGTTGAGCCTCCAGAGCCCTTTGCCAGTGGCGTTCGAATACGTGGGCTGGGGTCCCGCCAAATACGCAGTGGCTGTGGGTTCTCTCTGCGCCCTCTCCACCAGGTACCGCCACAAACACCAACCCAGTGGGTGGGCTCTACCGCCTCAAGCACCAATCACTACGCCCACAACCCCAGTGGGTGGGCTCTACCACCTGAAACATACCAATCACTACGCCCACAAACCCAGTGGGTGGGCTCTACCACCTGAAACATACCAATCACTATGCTCACAAACCCAGTGGGAGGACTATTCTGGCTCAAACACCAATCAATCCACACACAGTCCTAAAAAACATTCACTTTTTCCCATTGGGATTTTCACCTTAGGAACCAGGAAACATTAAATGCTAACACAAAAAAGCGACAACTCCATGTCAGGTGGTTTAAACAAACAAAAACATCCAAGATGGTGAGGATTTCAGGAGTACTGAGCCCTGCTAGGGTCATGGCGTGAACATTTTTTTAGACCGCATTTTTCCATTCCTTTGTAGTACTTTTTGGGTCCCCTCACAATGTTTTTGTGTTCCTTCCCAATACTCTCTGTGTTCCCTTGAAATACTGCAGCCCAGCATTTTAGGCTTCACTCACATAGCCAGCCATGCAACAGAAAAGTTTGTAAATCGTCCCAGTAAAATATTTTTGGTATTTTCCAAGTTCAATGTCATGTCTTCACGTGATTTTTTTGAGAATTGGCTCGATGTGATTTTCAAGGCTAGAAACATGGCCAGTAAGAATGCTGGTTTTCACTTTCCCTCCCTATAGATACAGCTGGCAAGTCAGGGTAGCACCCCGTGTGGAGAGGGTTAAACTGAATAAAATGTATATAAGATATTATGTCTGATGAAGACCTGTTTGCTTGCTTAGGTTTGGACTAACATCAGTTTTCCATGGTTTGTTCATTCCAGTAACACTGGCAGAGACATGAGGGGACTCATTTTGGAACTAATTCCAATGACCAGTCTGATTATCTTAGTTTGCAAGCTAAAGTTAGCTATAACACACTGGTGATATGGGAAAATCGCAACTAAGCTAGCTAACAAAGCTAACAGCTATTAGCTACGCTTGCTAAGTTGCCATCGTCATTTAACTTCGAGTTTAATCAGAGTCATTGGTCAATGGTCATTGATCAGAGTTTTATCACCATCATGCCAGTCAGGAGTCTGCTGAGTGCTGCATTTGTTCTGACAATGCGTGTGTGTGTGTGAGTCATTTGGTCAGTCATTAATGAGAAGCTGACCCTAAGCACTCAATCTTTCACTCCGACTCTGTTACGGTGTGTGTGTGTGTGTTCTGTGTGAGAGTCCCTCTCTTGACCAGTTAATCAGCAAGCCAATAATATTAGCTAGTCAGCATCAGGAACTCTATCTCAGCATGCATGTTTGTGTGGCAAAATTAATGAATTATTTGAATCTGTTTGAATTTTAAGGAAGCAAAGGGAACTCGTAGCACATAACCTTAGTTACTGTATGTGGACCACACGAGTAAACTGAACATGCTGCCACCTTAGCTGACGGGTTACAAAGCTACAGTTCACCATAAAGCAGTGCTTTAAGTGGGTCGGGCCGCACCAGCATGGAGCACCTTCACTTCTCAATTTTAGCCTCTAGTGTACCAGGACTTTTTATCACCTAATGATCTGCTGTTTCCCACCGCCTAATTTACCTGCAACAGTCGAATAAGAGGAGTACCAGCACTCATTTTTTCCTCCTAAAACACTGCCATAAAGCCAATGTTACAACTGGCTTTAGTTTGCATGCCAAATGCATATGGATGATACAGATTGCTGAAAATATGACGGCTCCATTGACTATAGGGTTATGGAGCTTTATAGAGATTAATGTGTTTTATTCTGTTACTGTTACAGTAGAATAACATTATGGTAACACACTATTAACATGGTCACTTTGACAGCCCTAGTGTGTATGTGTATGATGCGTGTGTGTGTGTGTGTTCATACAGTCTCCTGGGTTCTATGTTCCCTATGCCACGGGTTCTGTTCGCCATGGCCCGAGACGGGCTTCTCTTTAAGCCTCTGAGTCATGTGAGTGATCGCCAGAGTCCTGTCATCGCCACACTCTCTTCAGGAACCGTTGCTGGTAAGAACCCTCCTGTTCCTCTGGGAGAACTTGCCAGGTCCTCCACCTGGTCAGCTGTCTGCCTCTCAACCTGTCCATCTCCCGGTTTGTGTGTGTCTAAGTTTGTCCACCCAGTCAGTTTGTATCTGTATAAGTCTGTCCATCTAGTAGTTTGTGTCTTTGAATAAGTCTGTCTAGCCAGTCAGTTTGGACATCACTTTCGTTAACATGTTATCTGTCTAGCCAAGACATAACCTGGGTTATGTGTCTCTAGATACAACAGCTGGAGTTAATCTGTTTCCTGTCCTGTAGCCATCATGACCTTGGTGTTTGACCTGATTACTGTAATCTGTTTCCTGTCTTATAGCCATCATGACCTTGGTGTTTGACCTGATTACTGTAATCTGTTTCCTGTCCTGTAGCCATCATGACCCTGGTGTTTGACCTGATTACTGTAATCTGTTTCCTGTCTTATAGCCATCATGACCCTGGTGTTTGACCTGATTACTGTAATCTGTTTCCTGTCCTGTAGCCATCATGACCCTGGTGTTTGACCTGATTACTGTAATCTGTTTCCTGTCCTGTAGCCATCATGACCCTGGTGTTTGACCTGATTACTGTAATCTGTTTCCTGTCTTATAGCCATCATGACCCTGGTGTTTGACCTGATTACTGTAATCTGTTTCCTGTCCTGTAGCCATCATGACCCTGGTGTTTGACCTGATTACTGTAATCTGTTTCCTGTCTTATAGCCATCATGGCCTTGTTGTTTGACCTGAAGGCTCTAGTGGACATGATGTCCATTGGAACTCTGTTTGCCTACACACTGGTGGCTGTCTGCATTCTCATCCTGAGGTAAAACCTGTGTGTCCTAACATATATATGAGTGTGTGTGTGTATCTTAACATATATATGAATGTGTGTGTGTGTGTGTGTGTGTATCTAAACATATATATGAATGTGTGTGTGTGTGTATGTGTGTGTGTGTGTGTGTATCTTAACATATTTATGAGTGTGTGTGTGTATGTGTGTGTGTGTATGTATCTAAACATATATATGAATGTGTGTGTATGTGTGTGTGTGTGTGTATCTTAACATATTTATGAATGTGTGTGTGTGTGTGTGTGTGTGTGTGATCTGGCTGCAGGTACCAGCCAGGTGTGAGTGAGGAGGCCACTGAGAAGCAGCAGTCCTGGAGCATCTTTGAAAGAGCGTCTGCACCAACCTCAAGCACCTCGCAATTTGTGTCTCTGGTCACCATCTTTATGAGTATGTGTGTGTGTGTGTGTGTGTGTGTGTGAGGCAGAGAGAGAGAGCGATGGGATGTGATCAGGAGAAAGCTGTCAAAGGTGTATTTCACCTCTGAAAATATTTGAATCCTGTCTGTGTGTGTGTGTGTGTGTGTATCCTGCAGTCTTTGTGACGCTGGCCCTGAGTCTGTTGATCAGTCTGGGGCTGGACTCCATTGGTCAGTGGCGGATGATCCTCATGTCTGTGTGTGTGTGTGTGTGTGTGTGTGTGTGTGTGTGTGTGTGTGTGTGTGTGTGTGTGTATCCTGCAGTCTTTGTGACGCTGGCCCTGAGTCTGTTGATCAGTCTGGGGCTGGACTCCATTGGTCAGTGGCGGATGATCCTCATGTCTGTGTGTGTGTGTGTGTGTGTGTGTGTGTGTGTGTGTGTGTGTGTGTGTGTGTGTGTGTGTGTATCCTGCAGTCTTTGTGACGCTGGCCCTGAGTCTGTTGATCAGTCTGGGGCTGGACTCCATTGGTCAGTGGTGGATGATCCTCATGGTGGTGTTGGGAGCCCTGCTACTGATCGCCGGCTTGGCAGTAGTCTGGAGGCAACCGCAGAATCAACACAAAGCAGCATTTATGGTACACACACACTCACACACACACACACACAGCAGCATTGAGGCAACCGCAACATTTATGGCACACACACACAGCAGTCTGAAAGCAGCCACAAGTTAATGCCAAGGCAACATTAACAGTACACACACACACACACACACACACACACACACGAGAGGACACAGACCCAGGACTGAGCAAGGCTAGGTCTCTGTCTCAGTTCTCTGTGTGAGGTTATGTGCTGTTTCTGCTTGTTTATACATTTGTATTCTACCGAGCTTAAGGCAGTTGAGCTGTTGAGCACATTTTAACAAGACAGAAAACAACACAAAAGATGGATAGACAGATATTGATTAGTGTAATAATCCTTGATAGACAGATATTGATTAGTGTAATAATCCTTGATAGACAGATATTGATTAGTGTAATAATCCTTGTTTCATGCAGAGGCTTTGCACTTAGAGCCAAATTCCCTGGCTGCCACAGATGTTTACTGGTTTGTTTTCCTGTGTTGTTTATTCAGGTGCCGTTGGTCCCTCTGCTCCCAGTACTCAGTCTGTTTGTCAACATCTACCTGATGGTGCAGCTGGATGGGCAGACTTGGATCCGCTACTCCATCTGGATGGCAATTGGTGAGGACTTGTGTCAACACTGCTAATGCTACACTACTAACACTACACTACTAACACTACACTGCTAACAGACTTAACACTACATTACTAACACCATACTACTAACACTACACTGATAACAAACTTAACACTACACTACTAACACTACACTGCTAACACACTACACTACTAACACTATACTGCTAACCTATTTAACACTACGCTACTTACACTATACTGCCAACCCATTTAACACTACGCTACTAACACTACACTGCTAACACACTACACAACAAACACTGCACTACTCCATCTAGATGGCAGTCGGTGAGGACTTGTGTCTACACTGCTGACACTACACTACTAACACTGCTATCGTGTAACAGCGACACTAACACTAGTCACAGGCAGTAACTCTATCACAGTCAGAACCTCAAAGACGCAACACATTCTAACATGTCCAGTATGTCTTCCCAGTAGACTACACACTCTAATCCAGTGCATCTTCCCAGTAGATGACACACTCCAACTGGCATCCAGTGCTTATTCCCAGTAGACTACACACTCTAATCCAGTATATCATATTGTCAGGAGGACACAAGATCTTCCACATGGTTTCAAATATTTCTCATCTTCATGTGTTCAGGTCTCCTGATTTACTTCCTGTATGGGGTCCGCTTCAGTGTCCAGAAGCAGCGCATGTCATCCGCTAGACCTGTGGAACTCGCTCCCATCGATCAGAAACCCACTCAACTCCCAGACAATGTCCTCAGGCAAAGCAAACTATAAAGCCAGTGCCTTCAGAGTTTCCAGAGGGAATGTTTATTTTTGTCTTTCTTTTTGTAGTTTCAGAAATGAACAAATAGGTGTTACTTTTCTGGTCTTCATTAGAAGCAGAGGGCATTATGGGTCTCAGACCTGCTATGACAATGCTCAGTACCAATGCGCTTCTGCAGTATTGCAGGATGTGAAATGTGCTGAGGCATTTGACATTTACCTGGCCAGTGTTTGCTTGTTGATGGCTGTGTGTGCATGTATGTGTGTTTCTGTGTTTTGTAAACTTATATTTTAAAGACTTTCTTGGAAACAATGATACTGGAAGACTAAATACAGGAAATGTGCAAATTTAACTGCAAAATAAAAAAAAGCTAAAATATAAAAAGCTTTTCATATTCTCAAATAAATAAATAGAGCTTGGGGGGTTTCAGACATATTTCCCATAGGTTTTTCCCTGTTGAATCACTGGTTGGCATACAGCAGTAAGCAGCGTTTTTGTGTGCTCTGATGAAGAGATTTTGAGGGTTTGTTTGAGGAAGTTTATACAAAGCAATCACCAAACAGGCATTTCTAATGGTAACTGTGGATAATGCACTCTCAGTATAGCACCAGTGGATGCAATTACAGCAAAACCTTTTCAGTGAAACACGCTCTCACATTTACTAGAGGATGACTACCACTAGAAGACAGAGCCGTTTTTTAACTGCATTTATTACTGGAAACACCAACCATTTGCTGTTGTGACTTTCCTCCATTTCTTAAACATGCTGCAGTTATTATGTGTCAGATGGAAACCCATCGTGTGTCTTTATGGTATCATGTCAGGTAATAAATAAATTATACTGTACAGGCTGTGGTATGAGTGAAACATTTTGTAACCATTAATAAAAATAAAATGTCATCTAAATCATCTGTGTGAGTAAACCAATACAGTTTTCCTTCCTGTCACTGAATCATTGAATTAGAACATTGTGGAAAACTTCATTAATTTGGTCCCTGGAGAAATTAATCCCCAACCATTGTTTCCAAGATTCTGGAATGATTGTAGCATGTGCATAGGTGCATAGGTGCATTGGTGCATAGGTGCATAGGTGCATTGGTGCATAGGTGCATAGGTGCATTGGTGCATAGGTGCATAGGTGCATTGGTGCATAGGTGCATAGGTGCATAGGTGCATTGGTGCATAGGTGCATAGGTGCATAGGTGCATTGGTGCATAGGTGCATTGGTGCATTGGTGCATAGGTGCATTGGTGCATAGGTGCATAGGTGCATTGGACAAGCCCATGAGACTGTGTACCTTCTGTTCATTGGATTTCCAACTCTGAAGCAAAAATCAGGAATCAAAAAGTGTGTCTTTTTCTGACAAGAAAGAAACTTGTTGAGTAGGTTTTGAAATTATATTTTGTTCTTTGCAGTTGTTATTTTCCCATTTTTAAGTGCATAATTCGTGGATGTAGCCTAGACCATGGAGTTTGATTTGACATGCAAATAAGCTTTTGCCTGATATAGCCTAATTTATACAGTAGTAGAAGTTTTTATTCTCAAATAAATGATGACATCCACTGCGAGTTGCTCTTTGATTCGATAAATAAGTGGGTGCCATGAGACTACTTGTGCACAGGGTGCAAACAGAAGCCTGAGTCTGTGTATTCCTGGGGGTCTTGTGATGACGAACCTCAACCACAAGGGGTTACGACCTTGAAGATGCCATTGTGGTGAGGGAGTAAATAGGTCGATCTGAAAGTTAAAGGCCTTCGCCTATGCCTAGAAGGCAATTCTACGACGATCCTACTGTTAGTGGGATTCAGTGATGTTAAAGCTGAAGCAGTTATTTAGAACATTCGTTAACATTAACATTCGAGGACTATGCATGTCTGTAGTTTAAATAATAATTTAAATAATGTTGACTGAGAGACCAACATGTTTCCACCGATGTAATCCTGAGTATTTGCGCTTATGGATGAAATTGCAAATTCAGCTCAATTATCCATTTGGTTGCAAAGGAAACAAAACTTTTGCCATCTTGCCTACTGCATGAAAATCCATTGTAAGAAAACGACAAGAAATTCCATTAGGAGTACAATATTAAACGGAAAACAGCTCTTTCATTTTCACACCTTGATGCCAGTTCAGATATAACTGAAAACAGTGTTTTTAGATTTTAGATTGGATTTTAGAAGGAACACGGACACCCATGACAACTCATTTGTGATACAACCACCTAGGGAGAGGAACACATGGAAAAACAGGACATTTCAGTTACTAATATCTTGTGACGATGACATGTAAACTGCATGACATTTGACATGTCAAATCACTATAACAATATCCAGGGGATAACCCTGGGTCATGGAAACCCAACCAATTGGATCTCTGCAAGTAACAAATATCTATTTTACTATTCCCCATTAGTTTATTGTCAAGAATCATTTAGCTCTACACCACCATCTACAGGCCAATGGATGGACACGCAGCACACACATTCACACACACACACACACACACACACACACACACACACACACACACACACACACACACTTCCTCTCCCTCTCATTCATACTCTCATTGGTTCTCTCACAGGTGCTTGATCACACAAACAACACAATACACACAAACACACATTTGAAGTGTAGGCCTATGTTGAAGAACTTTTCGGACTGAATGGAGTCTGTGAAAATGTATGGGTATGTTGACAAGAATGTACAACTCATAAGGGCAAGCTGTAGGTTCAAAAGATGTGTCAAGAGTTGGGAGAGATTTCCTCGGATGGCACATGCTGCAAAGTGCAGCGGTCATATTCTGTACCTCTGTAAGTGTACATCGTTTTTACCCTAGAATAAAAAATAGGCCCAAGAAAATTATTACAGTCTGATGACCACCCTTGTACAGCTCATAGGCCACTGAGCCAGAATTTCCCCAAATGTCATAGGCTGGGTAGCCTACTGATTTTCCCGCAGGCGGGCACTAAGGCACCCAAACAGGCATCGGACCCACCACCATAGATATCACCCACCACGCCTACTGTTGACAAAATGGCGTCGACCTGAACGGAATGCACGAGAATTGTTAATGTTATTCTATGTCTCAGGTAAATTCAAGGTTGTTGAATTAATGTCCTGAATTAAATGTACCTGTACAGAAAATACATTTCAGGAAATGCTTGCGAGCAGTTGTTTTTTTTCAGTGTGTGGCGACAATCTGTACCTTGTAGTACCGTTACCACACTGGCTACTTTGCTAACCATCTTACCTTCTGTATGGTCAACATAAACCTTATAAGTTCATGGGATGGCTACGTTTGGTTACGCTAAGCTGAGCCAAGTACTGTTCTGTACTATGTCCTGACTACTGCGTAAAAAATTCGGCTCTGTCTTTGGATAGCGAAGCACCAACCACCTAGATACGTAGCGAGCTGCGCAAACTCCTATTGAAGTGTACGTTTAACTGTGGCTATTTTCAGTGGAAGCTTATCTTAGATGGCCGATTTGGACTTTAAATGGGTGAGCTATTTTAACTAGGTTCAATCGATGCTGTGCCCAATTATCCGCCTGGGTTCGCTCAGCCAACGAACCCGGCCAATGTAGCTTAAGTTGGCTAGAATGTGGGAATGCAGCGTTAACGCCAGAGCCCCTCTCTCTATAGTATGGCTTCCTCGGCTGCGAAGTTCGAGAAGTTGTGTAGAGCTACACTGCGCATCTGTGTCGAGAAATGGTTCATTTAGGTTTTAGTCACAGCTAAACAGAGAGCCACCCGTTTCCCGTCTCGTTTCCAATACAGGATAGCTATGCGCTATGCGTCTTCTTTTCAGGCTCACTGACTGTAGCATTAGATGTTTAAGCTTAGATTAACTACAGAACTGCAGGAGAGGTGTAATGTTGAGTTCGTCTCTTACCCACACACTGGAGGTAAAGCCATAGGACTGTCAGAGGAACCTGTGGCTAGGAAACAATACAGCACTTCATTAACTAACAGAATTCTTGTGAATATTAGAAGCAGAATCATAATATGCCGCTTGGCAATGTAGTGACCTTTGACCGTTGATGTTGCAGTGACTCCAGCAGTAAAATGATGGACCCTCAGGCGGCAGACGGCTCAGCCCCGGCGCCTCCATCCACTTCCAGCCTATTTGCAGAGCTGGGATTGGCCCCTGAAGATGTGGATGCGCTCGCCCAGATCCCTGAGAATGAGATCAGCATTGAGACGCTCCCCTACCTCATCATGCAACTCAAGGCTAAGAAGGTAACGACACACGCACATCTCATCGTGACCTTGAAGCAAATAGTCTGTAGTCAATTAGACCACAGCTGTGTTGTTAAGTGTTGCTGAGAGCTGTTGGTCGTAAGAAGGACGAGAAAACCTAAACAGACTCGTTCCAGAATCTTACTCACGTCTAAACAAATGGTCATTAAGCTCCATGTTATATTTTTAAGTCCCCCTTTATGCAGATCAGAGTCAAGCTCTCATAAGCTGATACAGAAGGTCATTGAAAAGTTTATATTGTGACGTTGTGTGACACTCCCACTTATGCAGACCGGAACTATTTACGTTTGCTTCAATTGTAGCATATTATATTGCTAAACTGACTCATTTCAGAATCTTATTCACGTCTAAACTGACTCATTCCAGAGCAGAATCTTGTTTACATCTCAACAGACTTGTTCCAGAGCAGAATCTTATTCATCTACACTTGTTCTAGAGGACAATCTTATGTATCTAAATGGACTCGTTCCAGAAGAGAATCTTTTGAATCTAGAATATTATTCCTCTAAACAGACTCGTTCCACAGGAGAATCTTATTTACATCTAAACAGACTCATTCCAGAGAGGAACTTTATTCATCTAAACAGACTCATTCCAGAGAAGAATCTAAACTGACTCGTCCCAGAGGAGAATCTATTTCAGTTTACATCAGCATTACCCTTGAGGTCCTGAGGATGGTTGGTTTGTTTGAAGCAGAGGTGTTTCCAGTGTTCTGAAGATGGACAGTCAGAGGCGTTTCTCAATTGGTTTGTTTGTGTTGTTCACCCAGGCTGGTGTTTCGCCACCCACAAGAGCCAAATCTGATGGCGACGCCCCCTCCTCTCACCGCAGTGATGACAACGGCAACTCCACTTCCTCTGCTCGCCATGACAACAGTCACACACCCACCGGCCCTTCTTCCTCCACCACATCCAAAACAGGGCGCTCATCGTCAGGGGTGACCAGGAGTCATGGAGACAGTGATGGAGGTCACAGGAGCCGACGGGAACCCAAGAGTCACAGCAAGAGTCAGAGGGACAAATGGTACCCCGACAGCCTTCCCAAGATGCCCTACTCTTATCAGGTGTCACACACACACACACACACACACACACACACAATTCAATTCAATTCAATTCAGTTTTATTTCTACAGCGCCTTTTACAATAGTATTGTCTCGTGGCGCTTCACAGAAGGAGCACCCAAGAGCAACAGGGGCAGGAAAAACTCCCTTATGTTCAGTTAATCTAGGAAGAAACCTTGGGCAGATCCACGACTCAAGGGGCTAACCCAACTGCCAGGGGTCATGCAGAAAAATTACAATCAGTAGTAACCATGATAGACTACAAGTTGTCCATGGTTTTAGCTAAGGTTCATAATAGTTCATAATAGAGTATTATCCCACTTTACATTACATGGTAGTCAGTCTATAGGTGGTTATCAGGAATTATGGCTGGACAATGTAGCAGCGGCCAGACATAGTGTCAAACACAAAGGAGTGAGATGGGTCATGGGGGTAACAATAAGGGTCCATTTTGACAGTGCCATTGTGAGGGGGGTCAGTCACAAAGCTTCAAGGAAGGGGAGTCGAGCCCAGCATGTGGGCCCAGGGAGGGCCTCTATGATGGAGAGTCGGGCCTGACATGGGCCTCCTGTAGTGTTGGTTGCAGTCCACTCAGGAGGGGAGGGTGAGAGGAGTCTGCTGGAGGAGGCAGGGATGACACTCAGCAGAGATGATTGTGGACAGAAGAAGAAAGTGAATTAGGCCAGGCTCACACATCAGAGAGCAAATGTGTAATTTGGGCATACATATATGTGTGTGTGTGTGTGTGTATATATATATAAATATTGTGAGAGAGAGTTGTATGGCATGACGCATGAAGCTTTTGTGGCGGCACTAGGCTATAGCAGCATAACTAAGGTATGATGCATGGCAACCCAGCACCACTGCAGTTATTGTCAGTGGCTGCGATGCCTCGCAACTGGGGGCAACAGCAGAGGCAGTCCCTCCCAAAAGACCCATGAGAAGTGATGATTTGCCATGCACCACCCCTAACTATGGGAAACAGTAAAGAGGAAGGTTTTAAGTCTAGACTTAAAGGTATTGAGAGTGTCCGCTTGTCGAATGTGGGGGGGGGGATTATTCCACAGGAGGGGTGCACGGTAACAAAAGGCTCTTCCTCCTATCGTAGATTTTGATATTCTTGGGATTACAAGGAGACCAGCATTTTGGGATCTTAGGGTTCTAGGAGGGTGGTAAGGGACAAATAAGTCTTTAATATATGTTGGTGCATCACCCTTGAGGGCTTTGTAGGTTAGGAGGAGTATTTTAAAATCAATTCGACTTTTAATAGGGAGCCAATGTAGGGAAGCAAGGATAGGAGAGATATGTTCATATTTTTTAGTCCTGGTGGGTGTTCGGGCCGCAGCATGTTGTATTAGCTGTAGGTTTTTGATACAGGTATTACTACACCCAGTGAACAGAGCATTGCAATAATCGAGCCACACACACACACACACAGCTCACCTCTAAGGACATCCATACTAATGCCCCTGCTCTCCCTCTCAGACGTCTGACTTCCATGGTGATGTGCCCCACTCTTTCCCCCACACCTGCAGTTTGTGTCACTGCAAGGTCAACTCGAAAACGGTGAGCGTGTGTGTGTGTGTGTGTGTGTGTGTGTGTTTGTGTCTGTGTGATGCTTATATTAATACTATATTAATACCTAATGGCTCTGGGTGGACGATAACCAATATTTTGGACGATATTGTTCATTTATTCAGTACTTTCACTTAACTGATGACTGACCAATTCCATAACAAGCAACAGAGTGCAATTGAGTAGCTGCTCATTCTTCATCTTACAATTGGAAAAAGACAGAGATATGGGGTTGTATGTGGAGGTGGGGAACTGCTCTTACAGTAGCACTTGGAATGTAGGGTAAATGAAATATTACTTCTGAGTTGTTTCAAGAGAATTCAATTCACTTCTGATATGTAGTTAACAAGCTATATAGAACTTGTGCAATGACAGATTGCCTGACATTAACACATCAAGTAGGCTAAGGCTAAATTACAAATCTCCTTTACGTGGAATTAAAATGATTCACATGGAATGGAAATGGAAATGGAATCTGTCAGATTTTTTTGATAAACAGAGCAATACAAACCATATTTCTGACTGTCTTCAGTAAGTCATTCCAGTAAGAGACGGCGTTCTTGTCGGAATTAACTTCGGGTACTTTGGAGCAACACATGCACCGTCTTTCACCGTGTACCTGTGTGCTCTGTGTGCGGTTTGGTTAGCCTACAACTTCATGTCCTTTATTTTTACAGCAAAGTAGACCTGAATTGATGGTGGTGAAAGAATTTAAAATAATGCAGACAGATTGTATGTAGGAAGCTCTGCTGTGCACATTATGATTGGAAGATGCTTCTTTTTCTGCTGCACATGGCACGATTGGAAGACTTGCAGTAGAAAGAAATAACTGGCAAGACTATAGCTTGAAAACAGAAAGAGGCTATAGTCTGTTAAATGTAAGGAAAGTCACTGTTGCATTGCCTATTTTGTGTGACAGGTTTCAGATATTTGTGCGAGAGCAATCAAAAAGTCTGAATGGATTGAAAGGCGCAAGGTTAGCTTGTGAGTCGGAGATGCAGACTCTCAAGAACGTTTCCAAACTTAAAGTGAAATTGACTCCATTCCTCAAACTGAAATTCAGCAACCCTGCAAGGAGAATTAAATGCCAAGCACCTATGAAGTTCTGTATTTTATGTGAAACTACTGCTAAATGTACGCTTAAATTAAACTTGGCACTCCACAGTGCTAACCGAAATTGGATTGTAACATAGGCCACATTTCAGTCAGCCTCATTGGATGCGATCTAGCGGACCCACCCTAAACTACATTTATTTTTAAAATTTCTTTTTAAAGGGAGATGCAATTTAAGAAAATGAGATAGTAGAGGTCTATTGGTGTGATGTCATGAAAAGTGTGTTGAGTGAATGTATTCTGTAATCCATGGTGTAGCCTACCAAGCATCTTACTGCTGTTGCATGTTTACAATGCAGAGTCATTTTAAATACAAATTAAATGAAATAAGTGCAGCAATGATTTTAAGTTCTCTGAATGATCGCATGTTTTAGTATCAGTAAAATAAGAATGCAATTTAATATATTTGAATAATATTTAAAATATCGGCAAATACCGATGTGGTGGAGGACAGTGCCAATGTGGGTAGAAACGTAAATAAAGTAATGGAGTAAAACTGGCTGATATATCGGTCGACCTCTGGTTCATAGATGAATAATGTGGCCAATGCTGCTATCATAAGCTGGCCATAACAGCTCATCATAAATTGGGTAGCCCATGCCCAAATTAGGTAGCCCAATATATGCCCATTTCCATTTTGCTTCCCAAAAGACTCATGGGCCACAGTCTAAAAACATACTGCCATTGATGAGGAGACTCAAGCATTCAGTTCTTGGTTCTGCTTGACTTACTACTTACTTTGTTAGACTTAGTCTCTTTTCCTTCTCTCTGTCTGTTTCACTCTTTGAGCTGTGTGTGTTGTGTCTATGTGTATGTGTGTTTCCCTTTTAGACATGGAAGGACCACCTCCATGGGGTCCGCCACGAGTCCTCCAAGAAAGGGCTGCTAAGATTGTGAGTAGAACAGAGTGGGTGATGGGTAATGTTCAAAGCCTAAGTGGGAGAGGGTGGCTGATTCAACTGACCAGCAAAAGCAACTCTTGCTGGCATTGTCAGTACAAAAAACCTGCCCTTGTATGTCATGGGGATCCACAACTAAATTTAAAGGTGCCTCGACTGATGGGCATTGTCTTGTGAAAATCCCAGAAATTGGCAAAACTAATAAAATAATTGGTCTATTAAAAATCAAAACAAGTTCTCTCCAAACACCACAGATTGATTATTTGTAGTGCGTCAAGCTAACTCAAACCAGCAATTTAATCTGATGGAGACTGCTCTCATTGGCCTGAAGGACTAGTTTGGTTTAATCTGATGGAGACTGCTCTCATTGGCCTGAAGGACTAGTTTGGTTTTTTACTCTTAAAGCCTTGTTGTTTTCTGATTGTTTTCTTCTTTGTTGTTTTCTGATCGGTTATTATGAAACACAATGGTTAAGATAAACATTTTGACAGATGCCTCTAGTGGTCAGTTATCAAGTGGTGAGTAATGTTCACTGGTACGCTGACACAAGAATCATTGCAAAGTGTGACTTCCATCTTTGCTTGTATTGCTTCAAACGCTTAGGCGGAAGGATACGGATGTGAAAGAATGAACTGACCATACAGTGAACATTACTGACCACCCTTCTTGGAAAAGAGGCATTCGTCAAAATTTCAATCTTAACCATTGTGTTTCATCATAAACAATCCCAAAACAAGGCTTTAAGTGTAAATGGGCAAATGTCCCACTGGATGACTTGCTGTTCTTGAATGAATGTGACTGAATGAGTGATGGTGTACGTGTATGTGATGGATGTTATGGCTGTGGAACAGCTATAATTAGGTGGAGTCATGAAGTGCCGGATGGATGAATGATGGCTTGTTGGATGAATGGATTGATGGATGAATGATGGCTTGTTGGATGAATGGATGGATGGATGAATGATGGCTTGTTGGATGAATGGGTGCTGATTTCTGCTGTTGTCCCACAGATTTCCCAACTGGGATCCCTACCAGCAAGGAATGTAAGTGACACCCGTTAACTCTCTCTCGTGTAAACTCACACACTCTGTCATACACACTCACACAAGCATGTTTGTTAACTCAGACACACACACTCTGTCGCATACACTCACACAAGCATGTTTGTTAACTCTCACACACACACTCTGTCGCATACTCTGTCGTCCCTCTATCCAAGTGACAGACACACACTCTGTCGCACACACTCACACAAGCATGTTTGTTGTTGTCAGGTCGTCCCTCTATCCTAATGACACAGACCGCAGACCAGGACGCCCCCTCAAACGCCCAAACCGCACCACAGGTAAATGCCCTGTTCCCAAGGTAACCAGGGTCAACTGCCTGTTGCCCAGGTTACCGCAATCAGCAGCCTGTAGGAAGTATGTAGGGATGCTGAGCCTAACAGTGACTTTAGTGATTCTTAGCCCAGAGAGTTTGATGAATGGTCTCCATTTTGTAAATCATCCAGCTGCTTTGTCTTTGGACTCTCCTCTGGTTCATTGCTCTGTGTTCCCGGCAGGTGGCCCCCTCCCCAGCTCAGACATGTCCAACCCCAAGAGGGCGCTATCGGGTCCACTTAAGGTCAGCCTCAGATCTGCTCTCATGTTCTGTCCTCTCACTTGAGCTCCATGGAGATATCATGAAGTCAAGTCAGTCAGATGGCACAACCCAACTACAGCCTAACCATGTGTCAGTGTATCTCCAACCAGAATGTACAACTACAGTCTATCAGTGTCACCAGACACCTCAGGCAGAGGACTGTATTCTACCCTAGTGCTGCATTACCACTATGGGGTAAAGCCTCAGACTTTTCCTCTGTCCATGATCAAGGCTGGGCCAGGGCTTAAACGGCCTCAGGCCGGCCCTGGAGTAGAGAAGGACCAGACTGGGGCTGAACTGGGACTTCTGGAATGGATTGTGATGCAGCAATAAAATCGAAGAATTTTGAAAACTGTCAGGTAGCATTTGTTTGGGGTTGCTTAGCGATAGAAATGGTTTAAAAACAACCTACAAATGTTTAAAAACTTTGCTCATGATCCAAGGATAATCGTTTCTAACTCTTCAGTGACATGTTTGAATGTTAACAAGTCATGAATTTTGTCATGTAGTTTGTGCTACAGTTGCTAAGTATTTTTTCTAGCTAGTGAATTTTCTAGCATTGTTAGCAAAATCCCTGTTGCCCTGTTGATGGAAATAGAAAACTGGGGCTCAGCACCAGTGTTTGAGGCCGGGGCCCGATCCGTGATGGAAATGTACCATAGCTGAAGAATGCACATACCTGTTGAATGTGGCACTGCAGACAGTTGTGAAAATGCCTCGGATAGCGTTGGCGAAGAGTAGGATTGCGTGTTTATTTTTCAACATGTTAGCACCCAAATGGACCCATATGCTGTTTTAACAAACTCTGCCCCCTACCCCCCACCCCCTCAGCCTCTGCAGCGGCCAGTCTTTAGAACCAGAGTGGTGGTCACCAAGTTCCCCCTGGGTTCTGTAACAGTCAGAGACCTTCTAGAGCTGGCAGAACCGTTCGGAACCGTTGTCAAGCACCTGGTGTTCCCCTCTAAGGTGGGATCTAATAGTGTGTGTGTTTGGTTTGTGTTTGTTTGTGTGTGTTTGTGGCTGCGATGTATGTCTGCCTCTGTTTGTGTGTGTGTGTTTGTGCCTGTGCTTGTATGTTTGCCTCTGTTTGTGTGTGTGTGTGTGCGCGTGTGTGTGTGTGTTTGTTTGTGGCTGTGCTTGTATGTTTGCCTGTGTGTTTGTGTTTGTGGCTGTGATGTATGTCTGCCTCTGTTTGTTTGTGTGTGTGTGTGTGTGTGTGCGTGTGTTTGTGCCTGTTCTTGTATGTTTGCCTCTGTTTGTGTGTGTGTGTGTGTGCACGTGTGTGTGTGTGTTTGTGCCTGTGCTTGTATGTTTGCCTGTGTGTGTGTGTTTGTGTTTAAGGCTGTGATGTTTGTTTGCCTGTGTGTTTGTGTTTGTAGCTGTGCTTGTATGTTTGCCTGTGTGTATGTGTGTTTGTGGCTGTGCTTGTACGTTTGCCTTTGTGTGTGTGTGCGTTTGTGTGTGTTTGTGGCTGTGCTTGTACGTTTGCCTGTGAGTGAGTGTGTGTGTGTGCATGTGGCTGTGCTTGTATGTTTGCCTGTGAGTGTGTGTGTGTGTGTGTGTGGTGTGTGTGTGTGTGTGTGTGTGTGTGTGTGTGTGTGTTTTTGACTGTGCTTGTATGTTTGCCTGTGTGTGTGTGTGTGTGTGTGTGTGTGTGTGTGTGTGTGTGTGTGTGTGTGTGTGTGTGTGTGTGTTTTTGACTGTGCTTGTATGTTTGCCTGTGCGTGCGTGTGTGGCTGTGCTTGTATGTTTGCGTGGCTGTGCTTGTATGTTTGCCTGTGTGTGTGTGTGTGTGTGTGTGTGTGTGTGTGTGTGTGTGTGTGTGTGTGTGTGGCTGTGCTCGTATGTTTGCCTGTGTTTGTGTGTGTGTGTGTGTGTGTTTGTGTTTGTGGCTGTGCTTGTATGTTTGCCTGTGTGTGTGTGTGTGTGTGTGTGGCTGTGCTTGTATGTTTGCCTGTGTGTGTGTGTGTGTGTGTTTGTGGCTGTGCTCGTATGCTTGCCTGTGTTTGTGTTTGTGTGTGTGTGTGTGTGTTTGTGGCTGTGCTTGTATGTTTGCCTGTGAGTGTGTGTGTGTGTTTGTGACTGTGCTTGTATGTTTGCCTGTGTGTTTGTGGCTGTGCTTGTATGTTTTCCGGTGTGTGTGTTTTTGACTGTGCTTGTATGTTTGCGTGCGTGCGTGCGTGCGTGTGTGTGTGTGTGTGTGTGTGTGTGTGTGTTTGTGGCCATTCATCCATCTGTTCTCCTATCCAGGGTTTCCTGGAGTTCAGCTCTCACACTGAGGCTCATGCAATGGTATCCCATTTCTACGACAAGTTGGACTTCACCAAGCAACACAAGATCTACGTCTACCTTTCCCCCACCGTCTCCAGTATACAGGTAATGTGTGTGTGTGTGTGTGTGTGTGTGTTGGCTAAGAGGATGTCTGGTATGATGGTGTTAAAGGCCGAGCTGAAGTCGATGAAGAGCATCCAGGCTTCTCCACGTGCTGCAGGGCAAAGTGGAGGATCAGTGGATCTGTGTGCCTTCTAGGTAGACTGTGGGGATCAGTGGATCTGTGTGCCTTGTAGGTAGACTGTGGGGATCAGTGGATCTGTGTGCCTTGTAGGTAGACTGTGGGGATCAGTGGATCTGTGTGCCTTGTAGGTAGACTGTGGGGATCAGTGGATCTGTGTGCCTTGTAGGTAGACTGTGGGGATCAGTGGATCTGTGTGCCTTGTAGGTAGACTGTGGGGATCAGTGGATCTGTGTGCCTTGTAGGTAGACTGTGGGGATCAGTGGATCTGTGTGCCTTGTAGGTAGACTGTGGGGATCAGTGGATCTGTGTGCCTTGTAGGTAGACTGTGGGGATCAGTGGATCTGTGTGCCTTGTAGGTAGACTGTGGGATCAGTGGATCTGTGTGCCTTGTAGGTAGACTGTGGGGATCAGTGGATCTGTGTGCCTTGTAGGTAGACTGTGGGGATCAGTGGATCTGTGTGCCTTGTAGGTAGACTGTGGGGATCAGTGGATCTGTGTGCCTTGTAGGTAGACTGTGGGGATCAGTGGATCTGTGTGCCTTGTAGGTAGACTGTGGGGATCAGTGGATCTGTGTGCCTTGTAGGTAGACTGTGGGGATCAGTGGATCTGTGTGCCTTGTAGGTAGACTGTGGGGATCAGTGGATCTGTGTGCCTTGTAGGTAGACTGTGGGGGACAGTGGCTTGTGATAGGGAGAGGTTGAAGAGTCTGGTGAACACAGGAGACAGCTGGTCAGCACAGACCTTAAGCACCATCCCCGGTATTCCATCAGAGCCAGCAGTTTTACTCTGATTAACTGCTCTGAACACACTACGAACCTGGTGTTCTTGGAGGGTGAGTGTGTGTGGGCTGGGCTCAGAGGAGGCTGTGGGCAGGGCGGTGTTCTTGGTAGGGGTGTTCATAGTAGATCAGTGGTGTAACCCAGTACTGCATCTGTGTGGATCCTTAGGTCAAGACACTCCACTCTGTTAGGGCAAAGCAGTCCTGCAGCCGAGCCAGAGCTTCATCAGACAGGGTATTAATGGTTCTGGTGGTAGGCTTTGTCCTTTTCCTAAGTGGTGGGTGTGCTGGGATAGCAAGCAGGGAGAGGTGATCGGACATGCCCAGGTGGGGGAGGGGAACAGTTCTGTAGGCTTGCTTGATATTTGTGTAAACATGGTTCAAGGTGTTGTTCCTTCTCGTGGGGCATTTCACATGTTGGACAAATTTAGGCAGCACAGTCCTTAAGCATGTTCCATAGAAGTCCCCTGCAATGATGTGTACTGCCTCTGGATATGTCCCCTGCAATGATGTGTACTCCCTCTGGATATGTCCCCTGCAATGATGTGTACTCCCTCTGGATATGTCCCCTGCAATGATGTGTACTCCCTCTGGATATGTCCCCTGCAATGATGTGTACTCCCTCTGGATATGTCCCCTGCAATGATGTGTACTCCCTCTGGATATGTCCCCTGCAATGATGTGTACTCCCTCTGGATATGTCCCCTGCAATGATGTGTACTCCCTCTGGATATGTCCATTGCTGTTCAGAAATTGTGTCATGCAGGTAGGCAAGAGCTGAGCTAACATTTGCATCAGGTGGAATATAGGCAGCTGTAATTAACACTACAGACAGTTCTCTAGGCAGGTGAAGAGGTCTACTCATGACGGACATGTCTGTATGTCCAGGGAGCAGACTGTGGTGATGATCTTACTGTGCGTGCTCCTGTTATGTGTGTAAATGCACAAACTCCCACCTCTGCTCTTTCCAGCTGTAGCCTTTTCCAGCTGTAGCCTTTTTGTCACTGCGGTGCGTGGTGTGACCCACTGGCAGCATTAGAGCTCAGCCAATCAGATCCCATCAGACGCCATCAGAGCTCAGCCAATCAGTCCATCAGGGTTAAACGCGCACCTCTGTGTTCTCCAGATTCCTGGAGGCGGTGATTCTAGAAGCCAGTCAAGGAGTTCCAAGAGCGGAGCAGTTCTCTTCTCCCGCCTGCCGGACAAGAAGGACACTGAGGAGAAGGTTCTGGAAGTTGTCAAGATGTTTGGCGAGGTGCGGCGCTCCAAGTTCACTGGCTCAGAGGTGAGACTGGGGATGTTAACCTACTGTTTGCTGTATGAGTGAGTGTCTGTTTATTGCTATGTTGCAAACTGATTATGTTTCGTGCCATTGTTCCCTGCAGGCACAGGTGGAGTTGGTGGATCGTGAGGATGCTCGTCTGATGGTGAAGTACTACTATGACCGCCCACTCAAGATCCTTGGCTCAAAGGTCAGAGTGACCATGCTGGCCGACCCCAAACACATTCTGCGGTGAGAACACTTCCTCTGCGTCCCTTTGATGTCACTTCATCATCAGTACCACTGTCTTGAAGGACAACTCCAGTGGTTCAGCAAGGAGTCGAGGCGCTAGAGGTTTTTTTGTGCTCTCATTCCAGAGAAAACCAGCGCAAATCTGTTGAGAAATCAGCTGATTTGCTAGTCTGCACACTGGCACTAGTAATGTAGCAATGGCCAAGCTTACCTTTGCAAACAAAGTTCGGACAAAAACATTTGTAGCCTGTATTTTAAGACACATCCACGATAAAAGTTTATCCGTGCACACACCCTCACAGAAAAGAAAAACTGCAAGCATTGATGGATAACCTCTAGAGTTTTACCAGCAGTGTAAAGATCAGCTTGCCCTACTCCTCCTGCATCACTGGAGAGGTTCCTTACCCCCCCCCCCCCCCCCCCCCATATTTTCTCAAACATCTGTCTCACCACTTTTCACCCATTGTGGTTCTTATCGTCCGATATCTCCTTTGCACGTGAATGCAAAGATCCTAACTAAAGTTTTAGCCCACCAAATGGATAATTTTCTTCCCACAATTATTTCTGAAGATCAGACCGGCTTTATTAAAGGTCTGCATTCATTTTTGAACATGCGTCACCTTATCAACAAAACATACCAAAGATACTGATCGCCTGCCTGAAGCAGTTATTTCTTTGGACGCAGAGAAAGCATTTAATAAAGTCGAATGGCAATATTTATTTGCAGCTTTGGATACATTTGGCTTCGGCAAAAATTTGATTTCATGGATTAAACTTTTGTACAAGGATCCACAAGCAAGTGTGTAAACCAGTGACTGGAGAATTTGTTTTGCCGTGAGTAGAGGCACAAGACAAGGTTGCCCACTCTCCCCACTCATGTTTGCCATTGTGATCAAACCACTTGCCATAACCTTACGAACCACAGCAGAATTTCAGGGTGCAATAAGAGGAGGGTTGGAACACAGGGTTTCACTGGTATCTTAGATGTCAGTCGTCCAACCACCTGTGCAGCTTCTGTTGCTCCTTTATTAGAACATTCAAGTCTTAGGGCTTTAATTTACTCATCCTCACCTTTAAAGCCTTCTTGCTCCTCTTAAAATCCTATAGTCCTGTCCATACTCAAAATCTGGAGCCAGTTTTGTTCACATTACAGATTTCCCCATTCAGAAAATCACCTATTTCCTCCATCTACCATGGACTTGTCATTCATAGCATGGTGGAGGAAGGATATTTACTGTTTCCGGAGTCTTTAGGGCTTGTTGTGGAAAATCACCTCAACGTTTGCAAAACCCCGAAATCAATGCCCTAACCCACCCAATACACTTGGTCAAAAGCCAAGAACTCAATGTCCACAAGTTGGAGTAGAGTTGTTGACAAGGACTTTATTCACAATACCAGCAGAGTATACAAGAGGCAGTTGCCTCACAGTATAAATGCATAGTAGAGTGAAGAAGACCCACTGCAGATAGGACACCGTTTACCTTGAGAGTTGATCAAGCTCTGACTGGCCCTTCTAAGCATCTGCCTTTTTATACTATTTGAACCACCCAGATACCTCCCATCTTGCCTGTGTCACAGGGCTTCTGTTAACCAATTAGAAGGCTCCAGTCTAATTCATATTGGTGGATTCTCTGTCTTATTTTGTTATTAAAAAATAACTGTATTCCACTCCTTCTAGGTTCTTTGTGAACTTTATCCCATTTTAACCATAAGTTTCCACGACTTTCTCCTGCAGCTAATTGTCTTCTCAGTAAACGATGTCCTGTCACAGCGGTCTCCCCCACCACTCACATGACCTTTACCTCAATGTGTACCATTGTGTATGACAAACCCTTCTTTTCCTGCAGATATGGCCTAAAGGTATTCTGGCCTCTATGCAAATCCCCTATGAATTGAACTCCTTCCCCTCTCATTCCCATGTGATCGGCAGAACGCTCAGCCTCTCATTCCCATGTGGTCGGCAGAACGCTCAGCCTCTCATTCCCATGTGATCGGCAGAACGCTCAGCCTCTCATTCCCATGTGATCGGCAGAACGCTCAGCCTCTCATTCCCATGTGATCGGCAGAACGCTCAGCCTCTCATTCCCATGTGATCGGCAGAACGCTCTACCTCTCATTCCCATGTGATCGGCAGAACGCTCAGCGGCACTCTCAGACATCTGTTGTACAAGTGTGCTCCTGCTATTCGGCTGCCCCCTCCCCTCTCTGCTTCTCTAGTCTTGCAACAATCTTTTATATGCTACTTTCATATGTTAGCATTACTCTCTTAAGTTTAATGCTGTATATACTAAAACAAACTTCATCTTCTTCACGATAATAATCTCCACACACTCCAAGACCGTGGACAGTTTTGAAAATCTACAAAAGCAGCATAATCTACCCAGACTACTATTTTTTCAGTATCTCCAAATTCAATGTTTTCTCACAATTCGATTCCTTTCTTTCTTCACTCTACTCATCACAAACACATCAGAAGACTTACTTACCTCTGTCTGCTTTTAAAAGAGTTATCATTTCTGTAGTACATCTGAAACGAATGTCTTTGGATGACCACAGTCTTGCCAGGATTCAGTCTAATTGGAAACAGAGTTAGAAATGGAGCTGGGAGATTGAGTCTGTGCATTTCCAAGAGTTAATTAGTCATCCTCCTGTGCATGACTGACTCTTATTCAGTCAAAGTCCTTCACAGAGTACATTATGGTAAAGCCAAATTGGCTGAAATGTACCCAGGAGCTCTTTCTTAAACTAGAAAAGATTAAATTTAGTCTTAGAGGGTCAGTGTCAGGTCAAAAATTGAGATGGCAACCCATTATCACTTAATTTAAAAGAACTGGAGATGACAACCCATTATCACTTAATTTAAAAGAACTGGAGATGACAACCCATTATCACTTAATTTAAAAGAACTGGAGGCTGAATCCACATAGCTCATGTTGCCTTCCCATGATGCTCTTCAGTGAGTAGGCCTAGTGCACATGAAACAACTCATGATCCTCTTCAGTGAGTAGGCCTAGTGCACATGAAACGACTCACGATCCTCTTCAGTGAGTAGGCCTAGTGCACATGAAACAACTCATGATCCTCTTCAGTGAGTAGGCCTAGTGCACATGAAACAACTCATCATATTATTTATTCACATTTATTGTAGGTGTTCTGGACATGATTCATTATTTAATGCTGTTTTATGGTGTGATTGTTGCTGTTCCATGTTTTACACAAACATGGAAGGGTGTGTCTACTTCATTCTCTGTATTGCTTCTGTTTCTGTCAATAACCAGATTTCAAAAAAAAGAAAAGAAAAAGGGGTTGAAGAAGGGCTTAGTGTGCTATGCCGTTATACCATAAACCCGGGGCCCCAGGTTGGAGTCTGAGATCTTTAGTGGTTTTTGTCTTTATTCTGAGTGGGAGAGAGAGATGGATGATTCTTCTCCATCTCTCTCTCCCATGCATTTCCTGTCGCTCTCTGCTGCCCTATCAGAACGAAGGCAAAAAATCCCCAACAAATAAAATAGGGTTGTGGTTAGCTAATCCAGCAGAAAAGAAAGATAAGTGTTGGAGTTAGCTAATCTATCAGAAACTGAAGAAAAGAGTTGGACTTGGCTAATCCAGTGCTGATCCATTGCTAACCCAGCAGCCCCCGCACAACCCTGAGACCAGTTGCCCTGTTGTTGTCATAGCAACAGTCCTGATATCTGGCCTTCTGTTGTTGTTGTCATAGTGACAGTCCTGAGAGAAGCCACAGTGGGAGTCGGCACAAGAGCGAAGAGTCCAAGCCTTCATCATCTTCCTCATCCTCAAAGGACAAAAGTGGCGAAGCCACAGAGAGCTCCACAACAGGCGGTCAGGAAGAGCAGGTGAGGCCACTTACTGCGCTCAGACTTAGCTTAGTTAGCTTTGGGTATTTACCTGTATTACTGAATGAGGAGTTAGCTTTGGGTATTTACCTTTATTACTGAATGAGGAGTTAGCTTTGGGTATTTACCTGTATTACTGAATGAGGAGTTAGCTTTGGGTATTTACCTTTATTACTGAATGAGGAGTTAGCTTTGGGTATTTACCTGTATTACTGAATGAGGAGTTAGCTTTGGGTATTTACCTGTATTACTGAATGAGGAGTTAGCTTTGGGTATTTACCTTTATTACTGAATGAGGAGTTAGCTTTGGGTATTTACCTATATTACTGAATGAGGGGTTAGCTTAGGGTATTTACGTGTATTACTGAATGAGGGGTTAGCTTAGGGTATTTACATGTATTACTAAATGAGGGGTTAGCTTTGGGTATTTACCTGTATTACTGAATGAAGGGTTAGCTTTGGGTATTTACCTGTATTACTGAATGAGGGGTTGGCTTAGGGGTAGTAAAAGTATGAGTAAAATCCAGGCCAAAACAAAGCGCATGGGCCTATCAGATGTCAGCACTATCCGTGGGGTCTCCAACATTTCGTCTCCATCATCCATTGGAGAGGGTTCTGTATGTAGATTAATACGGACGACCGTTAATTAGGCTTCAGCTTTGGGATCTACGTGTATGGCTGGCTGAATGAGTCAGCTGCAGAGCTGTGAACAGGGTGAGGTCATTTAGCTGTCGTGTTGTAAACAGAGTGAGCTGTTGTGAAAGGCCTAGATTCTGTTGTACTGAACGGTTTGCTGTGAATTTTTTTGTTTTTTGTTTTTTTTTCTGCTTAGGTTAGTGAGGAGAATTGTCCAGAGGAGAGGCGGGCTAAAGGCGGGCCTCGTGGAGAGGCCAGCCAACCAGATGCAGAGTGGGCGGAGCTACGAGAGGAGGACCTAGACCCAGAAGATGTAGAGGAGATGGAACTGGGAGACGAGGAGGAAGAGGCAGATGGGGAACGTTGCTCTCACGATGAGGAAGATGGGATTCCTGTGGAGGATGAGCAAGGGCTGCTGGAGGAGGGGGATGAGGGCATTGAGGAGGAAGTCACAGAGGGTGAGTGTGTGTGTGTGCACGTCTGTGTGCACCTAGAAGTCACAGAGGGTGAGTGTGTGTGTGTGCGCACGTCTGTGTGCACCTTGAAGTCACAGAGGGTGAGTGTGTGTGTGTGTGTGTGTGTGTGTGCACGTCTGTGTGCACCTAGAAGTCACAGAGGGTTAGTGTGTGAATTTCTTCCCAAATCTAAATGAATGCAAAACTTAATTCCAGTAAAGGCGGAGCCATCTGGGAACCCCACCCCCGACTCTGCTGGGACAACCAATCCTGAGCAGGCCTCAGGTGACGAGGACAACCAGGTACATACACACACACATACACACACTCACACACGCATTAACATACATACACACACACACACACACACACATGACACAGTGGTCCCTGAATTGGCTGTGTGTATGTGTGTGTGGCATATTTCTGTCATGTGAGTGATCTTTTGTTGTTTGTTTTCATTGTGTGTATTTCTGTGCTGTTTCAATGAACTGGCTGTGTGTTCGTTTCTCCAGCAGGAGGAAGCTGAGATCTTGGCCTTCCCTGATAACCTGGACGACTTTGTGACGCTCGACGAGCTGGACTCTGGCACCGATATGCTGGGTAAGCAAACGATCATATGAGCCCTACACAGAGCTCATCAGATCAGCCAATCATATGAGCCCTACGCAGAGCTCATCAGATCAGCCAATCATATGAGCCCTACACAGAGCTCATCAGATCAGCCATAAAAGCTACAGAGCCAGTCAGCTTCTAGCCGCACCTATTCATGAGTACTTTTTGTTCTCCTCTCTCTCCTCCTCTCTTCCTCTCCCCTCTCCTCCCCTCTCCTCCCCTCTTCCTCTCCCCTCTCCTCCCCTCTCCCTCTCCCCTCTCCTCTCTCTCCTCTTCTCTCTCTTCTCTCCTCTTCTCCCATCTTCCTCTCTCCTCTCTCTTTTCTCCTCTGTCCTCTCTGGTTCTCCCTCTTTTTCCAGAAACCAGCGAGTTCCAGGTGAGGTCAATGATAATTCTATTGTTGACATTGTATAGTTAACTGTGATTAGTCATAGAAGTCATTTAATGGAAAATGTTTAATTTGCTAAACTGTCAGTTTTACACCAATGAGTGTGTAGACATTAAAACTATTAATGTTTCTTATTCTCATTCAGATACTTCAGAACTTGTTAATGGTGTCATCGCTAATCGATTACGTTAATAATCACAATAGTTTGAAAGTGTGACTGTATTGCCCAAACCTAGTGTCCAGTGACTGCGCGTATGTACATGTGTGTGTGCACGTTTGTGTGTGGTCACCCAGGGGGGAAAGGTGGTGTTGGTGCGCCCAGTGAAGGGGTACCCGCCTGAGGAGACCCTGCGCAAGTTGGCAGCACCCTTTGGGAAAGTGGTCAATCACACCATCTCTCGCTACAGACAGGAAGTGAGTCCATACACACGCGCGCACGCACATACATCGGTTTATTTAGGCTGGTTTTCCTTTATCGTCCCATGTCGGTATTCCCTCCATTTTTTGGCGTTTTAGATTAGCGGTTCTCAAAGTGGAGATATTTGTTTAGATTAGCGGTTCTCAAAGTGGAGATATTTGTTTAGATCAGCGGTTCTCAAAGTGGAGATATTTGTTTAGATTAGCGGTTCTCAAAGTGGAGATATATGTTTAGATTAGCGGTTCTCAAAGTGGAGATATTTGTTTAGATCAGCGGTTCTCAAAGTGGAGATATTTGTTTAGATCAGCAGTTCTCAAAGTGTGGTTATTTGAGAAACCCTAGTTACTAGGGATGTCCGATATTGGCTTTTTTGCCGATATCCGATATGCCGATATTGCCCGACTCTCAATTTTCGATTCCGATATCAGCCGATACCGATGTCGATATGTGGGTTATTTTTACTCAAAACTAATTTAGGGTAACATCACATATCTCCTGTTTTGGAATTAACACAACATGTTTAATGTTATTGTGATGCCCCACAATAACATCTTGAATAGAACAAGGCTTTCCAAATGTTAACATTGTCTGTGCAAAATAAAAAAAATACTTCAACTTAATTTAGGGAAAAGTGCCATGTTTATTTATTTTTTCAATTGTCTCAATCAACAGTTTGGATTACACTCTCCCTGAGATATTCTTCTTGACAATGCCCACAACAAATAGGGACAATTTGACTTTTTCACAAATGATAAAACAAACATTGTACCTGAACAACTATGTGCAACATAGCAGCATCTTGAGTCAACTAAAATACTCTTTTTTTTTTTTTACTATACTGCACAATTTTGAAAAGAAAACTGCACATTTGTTTGAGCTACAAAAAATACTTCAGGCTTGAGGTAAAGTACAAAAAATGAAACATTTTTAAGGTGTAAGCTGCCTGTGTCCCTAGCCCATTACTAGCCCATTACAAATTTTAAACTAGGCTCAACCAGCACTGCTGTACATGAGCAACAACAGAGATATGCAATGCAACATTAAGGTAGTGTACAATAAGAACAAGGAAGGCACAGCGTTTCAGTCCAGACCTTCCAGAGTAGTAGTAAACAAAGTCCTGCTTCAGTATTAGTCCAATGAACAGGGCTAAAACACTAACTGGCCTTCATAACGGGCCATACCCACAATCATTTAAAATATAAACATACAATGGGCTCAATCGCATAACTGTCGCTTTGCAGTCATTGCAAATCGCAACTTTAAAGTCTGAAGGAGACACTTGGAAATAATTCCAAACCACCGACATAATGTTGAAGTCTGTCACTGCAGCCATGCATGAGTGTTTGCTTCAAGACGCGGCTTGATGATGTCATCACCCTTGCGCCTGTTAACTCTTCAGGAGCGCATAGGCACCGTTTGGGTGTAACGTAAGGATTATTTTATCGGTTTTGAGGCAAAAAAAATTCGATAACGATATTAACAGATATTACATTTTTATGCTATTATCGGGCCGATAATATCGGTAGGCCGACATCGGACATCTCTACTAGTTACACAACACAGCTCTGTGGAGCTTGGAGTCTGACATTTTGTGTGATATGAGCTCTGATTGGTTGCAGGCACTGACTCTGATCTTTGATTGGTTGCAGGCTCTGACTCTGATCTCTGATTGGTTGCAGGCACTGACTCTGATCTGTGATTGGTTGCAGGCACTGACTCTGATCTGTGATTGGTTGCAGGCACTGACTCTGCTCTCTGATTGGTTGCAGGCTCTGCTGGAGCTGGAGACGGAGGCGCAGGTGAAGGAGATGGTTGCGTTCTACAAGGAGTCTAAAGATGGAGCCGTCATCAATGGAAGACCGGTCACCGTTAGCCTTTGCCGCACACTCAAAGAGCTGGAGGTGTGTGTGTGTGTGTGTGTATATATATATATATATGTGTACTGCACACTCAAAGAGCTGGAGGGGTGTGTGTGTGTGTATATGTGTACTGCACACTCAAAGAGCTGGAGGGGTGTTTGTGTGTGTGTATATGTGTACTGCACACTCAAAGAGCTGGAGGTGTGTGTGCATGTGCGTGTGTGTGTGTGTGTGTGTGCGCGCGCGCCACACACTCAAAGAGCTGGAGGTGTGTGTGTGTGTGTGTGTGTGTGTGTGTGTGTGTATATGTGTACTGCACACTCAAAGAGCTGGAGGGGTGTGTGTGTGTGTGTGTGTGTGTGTGTGTGTATATGTGTACTGCACACTCAAAGAGCTGGAGGTGTGTGTGCGTGTGCATGTGCGTGTGTGTGTGTGTGTGCGCGCGCGCACCACACACTCAAAGAGCTGGAGGGGTGTGTGTGTGTGTGTATATGTGTACTGCACACTCAAAGAGCTGAAGGGGTGTGTGTGTGTGTTTGTATGTGTACTGCACACTCAAAGAGCTGGAGGTGTGTCTGTGTGTGCGTGCGTGCGTGCGCGCATGCGCGCTGCACACTCAAGGAGCTGGAGGTGTGTGTGTGTGTGTGTGTGTGTGTGTGTGTGTGTGTGTGTGTGTGTGTGTGTGTGTGTGTGTGTGTGCACTCTCACCGCACACTCAAGGAGCTGGAGATTGTGTGTGTGTGTGTGTGTGTGTGTGTGTGTGTATCTGTGTGTTTGTGTATGTGTACTGCACACTCAAAGAGCTGGAGGTGTGTGTGTGTGTGTGTGTATCTGTGTGTTTGTGTATGTGTATTGTACACTCAAAGAGCTGGAGGTGTGTGTGTGTGTGTATCTGTGTGTTTGTGTATGTGTACTGCACACTCAAAGAGCTGGAGGTGTGTGTGTGTGTGTGTGTATCTGTGTGTTTGTGTATGTGTACTGCACACTCAAAGAGCTGGAGGTGTGTGTGTGTGTGTGTGTGTGTGTGTGTGTGTGTATGTGTGTTTGTGTATATGTATTGTACACTCAAAGAGCTGGAGGTGTGTGTGTGTGTGTGTATCTGTGTGTTTGTGTATGTGTATTGTACACTCAAAGAGCTGGAGGTGTGTGTGTGTGTGTTTGTATCTGTGCGTTTGTGTATGTGTACTGCACACTCAAAGAGCTGGAGGTGTGTGTGTGTGTGTGTGTGTGTGTGTGTGTGTGTGTGTGTGTGTGTGTGTGTGTGTGTGTCTGTGTGTTTGTGTATGTGTACTGCACACTCAAAGAGCTGGAGGTGTGTGTGTGTGTGTGTATCTGTGTGTTTGTGTATGTGTATTGTACACTCAAAGAGCTGGAGGTGTGTGTGTGTGTGTGTGTGTGTGTGTGTGTGTGGTGCGCGCGCAGGGTTTAGAACAGAACATTGAACTCTGAAGGCTTCGTCCACTATATCCAATCAAATTTGACGGCGAAACCCCCAAACAGGAAGTGAACCATATCTCAGCAACGCTTTGACGTCGCGTAACCAAACTTGGTTTACAGACTCAGGACCCTGTTCTGACAACTCTGAATGATCAATTTCAACGCTCTAGCGCCCCCTCAGGTCAAAAGTTATATCTTGGCAGCGGTTTGACGGATCGCAACCAAACTTAGTGCGTGAACTCGGGACCCCGTCCAGAACACTCTGAATGATTGATTTCAATGCTCTAGCACTCCTAATAGTCAACTCATATCTCACCAACGGTTTGACAGTTTGTAACCAAACTTGGCTCTGTACTCAGGACCGTGTTTGGACATGTCATGGATATATGACGTGACAATATTGTTGCATGGTGGAATGTCCGGTTGTCCAGCCCGTCACAGCCGCTTGCGGCTTTAGTTAGCATTATGTTGCTCATGATGTTTATCCCATAGTCAGACATGTATTCAGCAACTGCTGAAGGCAGCACTGCTAGGAGAGACAATAGCCAAGTCATCAGCACACATAAGGTGCTTTATCAGTGTTACCAATCATACAACCAGTTTTGCATTCATACAGTTGTCTGGATAATTCAGCCATGTACAAGTTAAACAGAGCAGTGGAGGAGCCCCCCTGACGCACACCATTACTTACACCAAAGGAAGCTGAGACACTGTTACCCCATTGAACCTGCATTCTCTGTTTGGATGACCAATAGGTCAGAATCAGGGGCCCTTTTGCCTTACAAAGATTAACAATGATTCATGTTGTCAATCATTAACACATCAATAAAACCAATTAAAACAATTCATGCACATATGTGTTGCCTCCTTCAAGGCCTAAATACACAAATCTGGACTAAGCTTTGCTTTAAAGCCAAACGCTAACATTCACGGCTGGCATGGCATTCATTGGTGTTTGTATGTGTGTATGTCTCTGTCACGTGTGTGTGTATATGTGTGTTTGTGTATTTGTGCCACACACTTAGAGTTGAAGGCATTTGTGTGTGTGTGTGTGTGTGTGTGCACGTGTGTTTGTGTGTTGCACCCTCAAAGAGCTGGAGGTGTGTGTCTGTGTCACCCAGTTACACACAAACTAGAGATTTGTGTGTGTGTGTATAGTGGCTGTTCCATTTACATCAGTAATATGAGCATAGTGTGTATATGTGACTGTTTATATTGTGTGTGTGTGTGTGTGTGTGTGTGTGTGTCTCCAGGGCCCCAGTGGCTGTTCCATCTACATCAGTAATCTGCCCGTGGGGAAATTCTCAGACATCGCCCTGCTGTGGGTCGCCAGACCTTTTGGCTCCATCAAGGCCTACCGCATCAACCGAGGCCCACGCAGTGTGAGTGTGTACACACACACACACACACACACACACACACACACACAGACACGGCCACACACAAAAAAGTTTGACAGAAATGTATTTTGTCGATGCACCGGTTTGCTCAAGACGGCCTATTTATTTTTTGTCTCCAGCCGCGAGCGCAGTTTCCCATACGTTGACGAGCTCCTCATTGCCTGTGCTGCATCAAATGCTTCCAAACACGCATAGTCTAATAAATGCCTGAAAATTCGCTTTATAGCTGCCGAAGTTAACTAAAGTAGGCTGAAATGAACTGGCCTGTTAACGAGTGTTTTCATAAACCTTTAGAGACAGGCAAAGCGCTCATGTCATTGACGGAGGTAGTTACTGCGGCACACAAAAACAGCCCAGTGGCTACAGCATTTCATGACTTCCCATGTAGTTTGTAGCCTGCGGATTGCAGTGCTGATATTGACACTTCAAAAATGCTAACTTGTAATGTCCCATTTGAACGTTTGGAATTAAGAGACAGCAACACAAATGTCAATAGGCCCATCTAGGCACATGCATGGCTCTGGGCACATGGAAAGAATAACATGAAGTTCTCATGTTGTAATATGTTGTGTTCTTGTTGACAAAGTAAGAACAGTCCAAATATTATAATGATTACAAACATTTCAATAGAGAAAAATTCTGATTGTCAGAGATCAGAATTGTCAGGCAAGGATTTTTATGTTTTTGTGTGATCCACTGAATGATTTAGTGTTCTTTTTTTTTTTTTTCAACTTTTTGACATGACGAGATGTTTAAAAACACCATCTCTCCTCCCAGTGTTGCGTGCAGTTCCACTGGTGTGTGTGTATGTGTTAGGATATTAAGTGTGTTTCCATCTCTCCTCCCAGTGTTACGTGCAGTTCCATTGGGGTGTGTGTGTGTGTGTGAGGATATTAAGTGTGTTTCCATCTCTCCTCCCAGTGTTACGTGCAGTTCCACTGGTGTGTGTGTGTGTGTGTGTGTGTGTGTGTGTGAGGATATTGAGTGTGTTTCCATCTCTCCTCCCAGTGTTACGTGCAGTTCCACTGGTGTGTGTGTGTGTGTGTGTGTGTGAGGATATTAAGTGTGTTTCCATCTCTCCTCCCAGTGTTACGTGCAGTTCCATCGGCCAGAGGCTGCGGAGAAGATGGTGAAGAAGTTGAGCACACGCCCACCCAAGTTTAAAGGCTCCATTCTCGCAGTGTGTCCCTGTCGCAAACCAGACTCCACCATCTCTTGGTGCGCTCTGTGTGTGTGCGTGTGTGTGTGTGTGTGTGAGCATGTAGTTTGTGTATTTGTGTTACACCTGTGTGTGTTGTCAGTGTGCTGTGTTTGTGTGTGTTTGCAGATTTGAACAGAGCCCTACTGTGATGTCACAGTAAGGAAATCAAGTAGTAGTTTGCCTGTGGCACCATTTAATGGCTATCAGATGCCCCGCCTGTATCTCACACCTGTATCTCACACCTGTATCTCACACCTGTATCTCCCACCTGTATCTCCCACCTGTATCTCACACCTGTATCTCCCACCTGTATCTCCCACCTGTATCTCACACCTGTATCTCACACCTGTATCTCACACCTGTATCTCACCGTTAATGCTGCGCTGGGATTACTTAAATCGAGACCCGCAAGCGTATATGAAAACACCGGCTAATGCGTATCAAAACCAGATCTGAACTGCGCTATGGCAGTAGGCCAATATAATTAAAATCTCTACCAAATTTACATTTATGCATTTAGCAGATGCTTTTATCCAAAGCGACTTACAGCTTGTCAACTATCAATTGTTTAGGGCCAGTCTCCCCTAGAGCAACTTGGGTTAAGTGCCTTACATCAGGGCCAGTCTCCCCTAGAGCAACTTAGGGTTAAGTGCCTTACATCAGGGCCAGTCTCCCCTAGAGCAACTTAGGGTTAAGTGCCTTACATCAGGGCCAGTCTCCCCTAGAGCAACTTAGGGTTAAGTGCCTTACATCAGGGCCAGTCTCCCCTAGAGCAACTTAGGGTTAAGTGCCTTACATCAGGGCCAGTCTCCCCTAGAGCAACTTAGGGTTAAGTGCCTTACATCAGGGCCAGTCTCCCCTAGAGCAACTTAGGGTTAAGTGCCTTACATCAGGGCCAGTCTCCCCTAGAGCAACTTAGGGTTAAGTGCCTTACATCAGGGCCAGTCTCCCCTAGAGCAACTTAGGTTAAGTGCCTTACATCAGGGCCAGTCTCCCCTAGAGCACCTTAGGGTTAAGTGCCTTACATCAGGGCCAGTCTCCCCTAGAGCAACTTAGGGTTAAGTGCCTTACATCAGGGCCAGTCTCCCCTAGAGCAACTTAGGGTTAAGTGCCTTACATCAGGGCCAGTCTCCCCTAGAGCACCTTAGGGTTAAGTGCCTTACATCAGGGCCAGTCTCCCCTAGAGCACCTTAGGGTTAAGTGCCTTACATCAGGGCCAGTCTCCCCTAGAGCACCTTAGGGTTAAGTGCCTTACATCAGGGCCAGTCTC
>PYXC01002285.1:362500-372500 GCA_015244755.2 Tenualosa ilisha | reverse complement strand
TACAACATGACGCATGAGAGGTTTGTGGCGGTGCTAGGCTACAGCAGCGTAATGAAATAATGTGGAGGTGATTGGTTGTATTAATTAACAGTAAGCACAGCCCTAACCCAGCCCTTGGGATAACTTGATTAACTAACCCTAACCAAACCCTCAGGTAACTAACCCCAGCCCTAATACTAACCCTTGAGTAACTAAGTCTAGCCCTAACACTAACCCCAGCCCTAACGAACCCTAACACTAACTTTCGGGTTAACTTAATTGACTAAACCTAACACTAACCTTCAGGTTAATTAACTCTTAACACTAACCCTTGATTAACTAACCCCAACACTAACCCTGGGTAATTAACCCTAACACTAACCCTGGGGTTAATTAACCCTAACACTAACCCTGGGGTTAATTAACCCTAACACTAACCCTTGATTAACTAACCCAGCGTTTTTCAACCACGTGGGGTCGCTTGGAATTCAAATGGGGTCGCATGAAATGTCTAGTGAAAAAAAAAAAAAACAGAAATATATGATGTATTATGTATAATATATTATAATATATTTATTAATATTAGAGTAATATATTATAATATATTTATTAATATTAGAGTAATTATTATAATATATTTATTATTATTCATATTGTGATTAAAACACCACATAGAATCTTAAATAAAAGCTGTGAGAGAGCCAAGCAGTTGTACCACTAGAGGCCAGGATTCAACCACTATTCCATCAGAAAATGCGAAAAGCTGAGTGCCAGTGGAAGCAACAGAATTCACATGTACACACACACACACACAAGTGCATACACATGTACACACATACACACACAAGTGCATACACATGTACACACACACACAAGTGCATACACATGTACACACATACACACACAAGTGCATACACATGTACACACATACACACACAAGTGCATACACATGTACACACATACACACACAAGTGCATACACATGTACACACACACACACACAAGTGCATACACATGTACACACATACACACACAAGTGCCGTCACAGCAGAAAACAAAAATGGAGAGATTTCTTCGCCCGTCTGTTTTCTTCAGTATGGGTTTACAAGCGCCGTGGACCGGAGCCAGGAAAGGCTGAAATGTCTGCTGTGGGAACGTGCTGTCTGCCGAGAGGCTCAAACCGAGAAGTTAGAAAGGCACTTTGAGACAACACATAAAGAACATGTTGGTAAACCAAGAACTTTTTTTGAAAAGAAATGTGCCGAGCTCAATAAGCGACTTCAAAAAAGCCGTGACCATTAGTGAGCGGCACAGAAGGAACCACTGAAAAACTGTGTGATGAAAATAAAATGTTTTCAACACGGTATAATAAACATGATGAAAAACTGATTATAGAAAAAATGTCTATTGGGGTCGCCACTGAACTAACCCTAACACTAACCCTGGGGTTAATTAACCCCAACACTAACCTTGATTAACTAACCCTAACACTTACCCTGGGTTAATTAACCCAACACTAACCCTTGATTAACTAACCTAACACTAACCTGGGTTAATTAACCCAACACTAACCCTTGATTAACTAACCCTAACACTTACCCTGGGGTTAATTAACCCCAACACTAACCCTTGATTAACTAACCCTAACCCTGGGGTTAACTTGATTGAGGCTTTGCCTTTATGCCTGACAAACTGGTGGAGTGGAGAGAAAGAGAAAGAGAGAGAGAGAGAGAGAGAGAGAGTGTGTTGGTTAGTTATCCTCTAACTCCAGCACTAAGTATGGAGAGGGGTTGGGGGGTTTAGGAAGTGATCCATGATAAATCTGTGTGTGTGTGTGTGTGTGTGTGTGTGTGTGTGTGTGTGTGTGTGTGTGTGTGTGTGTGTGTGTGGTCTCTACCTCCAGAGTGAAGAGGCGGCACAGCAGCAGTGTATCCAGTCCCAAGATCATCCAGAGATCAAAGCCCCCCACTACACCCTGATGGGTCTCTACACACACACAGGACTCGTCTACAGAGAATAATACACACACACACACAGAACTTGTCTATAAAGAACAATACACACACACACACTCTCTCCCACAGGAGTAGTTTACAGTGAAGAGATCTGGATTCCAGAGAGTAACACACTCACACAGAGGACTGGTTTCCAGAGAGTAACACACACACACACACACACACACACACACACACACACAGAGGGCTGGTTTCCAGAGTGTAACACACACACACACACAGAGGACTGTTTCCAGAGACTAACACACACACACACACACACACACACACACAGATGACTGGTTTCCAGAGACTAACACACACACACACAGAGGACTGTTTCCAGAGACTAACACACACACACACACACACACAGAGGACTGTTTCCAGAGACTAACACACACACACACACACACACACACAGAGGACTGGTTTCCAGAGACTAACACACACACACACACACACACCACACACACACACACACAGAGGACTGGTTTCCAGAGACGAACACACACACACACACACACAGAGGACTGGTTTCCAGAGGTTCAGCTTGGAGATGATTGATGCTTACCATAAATTAGCAGCATTGCTCTTGAAAGCCTAGGGAAGGTGTGTGTGTGTGTGTGTGTAGGTGTGTGTGTCCTGTTTTGCCACAGTTGTAAGGTTCACAGTCTGGCTTTCTTTTCTGTACATGAAATGTGTGAGAATATCTTTCTGTTGCCATGGTGACACCCCCCCTCTCCCAAACACACACACACACACACACACACACACTCAGTTCAGCTTTGATGAGTAAAGTACCCCCACCCTGTCATTCCATTGTGTGTCTTCAGTGTCACATGCTTGAACATTCCGTGTGTGTGTGTGTGTGTGTGTGAGTGTGAGGGGGGGGGTGGAGAGTGTTTTCTATGTGAAAGAATGGAGTTGAGAAGTTGAAGCTGTGCTGATCTGAAGCCTGTAAAGGCAGAAGTCATAGAGCTCTGATGTGTGAAGTTTTTGGTTTCTATTTTGCCTTGTAGACAAACACAGTAGAGCCTTATGTGCAGATTGGAGGCGGCAAAAGAAAATACTTGCGTGCGTGTGCACGCGTGTGCGCGTGTGTGTGTGTGTGTGTGTGTGCGCGCGTGTGTGCGCGCGTGTGTGTGTGTGCGTGTGGTGTGTGTGTGTGTGTGTGTGTGTGTGTGTGGTGTGTGTGTGTGTGTGTGTGTGTGTGTGTGTGTGTGCGCGCGCGCGCGTATGTACACATGTTTTAACCAGACACTAGAGACTTTGTGTATGCTTGTGTATTTAACCAGATGTTGGGTCACTGCTACTGGGATAGGAGTTAACTCTGTGTGTGTGTGTGTTTGTGTATTTAAGTCAGGTCAAGTGTGTGAGTCTGTGTACAAGGTGAACATATGAGTGTGGTGTGTGTGTGTAGATCATCTGTGCAGTCTGCAGTCCCCGCTGGATTATATCAGGTGAACACATGAGTGTGTGTGTGTGTGTGTGTGTGTGTGTAGATCATCTGTGCAGTCTGCAGTCGCCGCTGGATTATATCAGCAACAGCTTTTAGTTTTCTAAAGGTTAAATTAGTGTTTTTTGTTTGTTTGTCTTTTCCTGTTCCTTGAGTTTCGCTGAGTTCTCCAACAGTCTTGTATCTGCCTCTCAAAAGATGATTAAAAACATGGGCGAGTCTCAGCTTGGTGCTCATGTGAGTCTCTTTCTGTGTCTGAGGGCTGATGTATGGTGCTGCGCTGACTCAGCACAGAAGGCCCTGTGTTGCCTTGTCGTTATCATCTTCCGTGTTCGGGTGTCACACTTCACCAAATTGCTTTGAGTGGAACTATCTACCCTTCAACCACGCAGTCGAGTCTAGCAAACTTCTTTGTCATGCTTTCATTTTGTTAACATTACTGTTAAAAGAGACGCTGTATATTTCACCAACTTTGTTGTTTAGAGAAGTATATCAGAACTGTTTACAAGGTTTCTGGGAAGTCAGTGTTCCGTTATCAAGCAAACTTCTCATGACTGCCTACAAACTAGGCTACTGCCCGATGACAAAGTGCTGAATTTAAAACATTATTGAAAGACAGACACAGTACAATCAGGAAATCCTGCCACTGAATTCAAAACGATATTTTAAATTATTTGCGAAGTCCATCCAGTGGACTAGCATAGTAATTATTATCTAAGCCTGTCCAGTGGACTAGCATAGTAATTATTATCTAAGTCTGTCCAGTGAACTAGCATGGTAATTATTATCTAAGTCTGTCCAGTGAACTAGCATGGTAATTATTATCTAAGTCTGTCCAGTGAACTAGCATGGTAATTATTATCTAAGTCTGTCCAGTGAACTAGCATGGTAATTATTATCTAAGCCTGTCCAGTGGACTAGCATGGTAATTATTATCTAAGTCTGTCCAGTGAACTAGCATGGTAATTATTATCTAAGTCTGTACAGTGGACTAGCATGGTAATTATTATCTAAGTCTGTCCAGTGAACTAGCATGGTAATTATTATCTAAGTCTGTACAGTGGACTAGCATGGTAATTATTATCTAAGCCTGTCCAGTGGACTAGCATGCTGCTAATTATTTACCATCTGTACAGTGGACTAGCATGGTAATTATTATCTAAGTCTGTACAGTGGACTAGCATGGTAATTATTATCTAAGTCTGTCCAGTGGACTAGCATGGTAATTATTATCTAAGTCTATCCAGTGGACTAGCATGCTGCTAATTATTTACCATCTGTACAGTGGACTAGCATGTTGCTAAAAGTACCTACAGAGGGCTGCTAAAATGCACCGGCAAATACAACAAAGCGGGTGGACAAACTCGACCAATCACAGCACTTGCGTTCTGTGTTGCCTCAACGTGTAGAAAATGTTGGAGGTGTACGTCAGGCGACGCAGACTATCTGACGCGCAACCATAAATTGGCCTTTATGAAAACACAGGCAATTCAACTCACTGCAAGGGCAGACTAGGAGGAGTGAGTGTGTGTGTAAGAGAGTAGACAAGTGTTGAGAGATGACTGAACTGTGCTGACCAGTGTGAGTGCATGAAGTGTGCTGACGAATGTGTGTGTGTGAAATGTGTACAAGTGTCTAAACTACAGAGACGACTGTGAACTGTAAACGAGTGTGTCTGAGTGTGTGAATTGGTGTACATGAGTGTGTGTGTGAGCATGTGAACTGTGCAGACAAGAGTGTATGAGTGCACAATTCTGTGAGTGTATTTAAATGGACTCAGTTGCAGGTGTGAGAAGAAAGGATATCTCTTTAGAAGTCTGTGTGTGTGAACTGTGCAGAGACGAGTGTGTGTGTCTATAAATAGACTCAGTTGCAGGTGTGAGAAGAAAGGATATCTCTTTAGAGGTCTGTGTGTGAGAGAGGGATGGCCTGGCACTGCGTTTGTGTGTGTGTGAGAGTTAGAGAGAGGGAGGGGAGGCCTGGCACTGCATGTGTTTGTATGTGTGTACGGTCCATGTGCTGTCTGAGTGTGTGTGCACGCTGGCCGTCTGTGTGATCACTGTGAGGTGTGTGTGTGTGTGTGTGTATGTGTGCACTGACTGAGTATGCAACTACTGTGATGTGTGTGTGGATCAAGGAAGATTTCCATGATTGCCCAATGATCCCCAAATGTGTCACTCCAGTGAGTAAACAACCTCACCACACACAGTCTGATTTGCACATTCTTGTCCACTTGCAGAAACATGCAGTGTGAATGGGACCAAAACATGTAGGTCTGGCCCAAAGCAAGTGAACTGAGGTTTTTACCTATGTGTGTGCTGCCCCTGATGAGCCACTAGGGGGCAGTATTGCACCGAGTGGGTGATGATGAAACCTGTTGTCATAGAGACCTTAGATATTTAGTCTCTGCTTGGACTGTTGTGTTGTGTGCAGGTGTGGCAGCAGGATGGTGTGTGTTTGTGCACACCCACCTGTAGGTCACGACAAAGGAGTTCCAGTGAGTACTACTGTAGTGTCTTTGTGTGTGTGTGTGTGTGTGTGGTGTGTGTGTGTGTGTGTGTGTGTGTGTGTGTGTGTGTGTGTGTGAGTGAGAGAGAGAGTTTGAGAGTCTCTCTGCGTAAGCAATCTCTGTAGGGCTCTTCCCTTTTTCAGCCAAACTCCAAATCACTCCCTTTATTTTAAGTGCGTGTGCATCCCAAATATACTGGTCTAAAGCACGCCGCACTGGGCCTTTAAAATGGGGAAACCAGCAGCTAATGTGAACTGAATGGGCCAAATGAAACTGACAGTGAGTGCCTCTGCCCGTTCACTGTTTAGTCTTTTTCTACTGACAGCACTCAGTCAACAGCTGGGCTATGGACTGATTTACACAAGATGTCTCCTTTAACAAGAGTGTCCAGGGTTTTTGGTTCTTGAGTGTTGGTAGCTTCATGTGCTATAGGCATAGAAGTTTGTTCTGGGTGAAGTTTGAAGGGTTTTGGCACTGCAGTGGTCTTCTGCAATGTTAGCAAAGCAGAGTAGAGTTGTGTGAAAGTGAACGCAGGATTGTGAAAGTGAATGTCTTTATTCCACCCTCTACCTGCAGCAGGCTGAAGAACTCATTGGATGTTGGAAGTGCAGCAAACACATCTGTCACCTCCTCCCAACGTTCAGCAGCTGATTATGGACGGCACAGATGGCACCTGAACTCTTGGATGGCACCTGAACTCTTGGATGGCACCTGAACTCTTGGATGGCACCTGAACTCTTGGATGGCACCTGAACTCTTGGATGGCACGTACACTCTAGTCTGATGCCCAAATGCCCTCACATGTTTCACTTAGTGGAAACGTCTGGAATCTTTGCACTGGGTTACATGTGCTTCCTGGTGGGCAGATTCTTTCTGCTTCAAACCAATAGCTACAGCTTTGCCGTGACGTCTGATACATGCCAGAATGCACCAGTTCCTCGCCTTCAGCCCTCCCTCTGTTCACTGATTGGTCCGAAAAGCCCAGAGTCTGTGGAAACCAAAGCCTACGGACTGATCTCTGATCAGTGGTGGAGCTAAATGACTGATCTCTGATCAGTGGTGGAGCTAAGTGACTGATCTCTGATCAGTGGTGGAGCTAAATGAGAAACTAGGTGCAAGCATTCGGCAGCGTTAGCCTGGCTACCTAAACTCTTGGATAGCAGCTAAAGTCACGGAATGCACCGGAACTCTTGGATGGCACAGATGGCACCCAAACTGTTGGAACCATGTGAAGAAGACAGGCAGAGACAGACAGAGTTACCGTGACAACAGCTTTTATTGACTAAAAGCAGGAAGTAGAGCTTGAGCAGGAAAAGCACACTTTCATGGAAACTTTCAAACATTAGAAAAACGTTTTGTTGTTAATTAATCAGAACAGTTGCTGCTGCTAGAAGGACTTTCATACAAACATTCTGGTCCAGAAAAACAAGACGGTCCAATATGAAGCTCAGGGCCTGTGTGGTGTTTGTGTGTGGCGTGTTTTGTTTTAACAGACAGGAGAGGCTAGAAGGAGAGAACCAGAAGGCACAAGAGAGGGAGGGAGGGAGAGAGAGAAGGAAAGGGACGAAAGAGAAGAGGAACTAGCCTCCGCTCTTCTCTGCCATTCCTACTGATCAACTGTCCAAAAGAGAAAACTGTTTTTATTTTGGCCTTTCAGTTGCCGACAGACATAAACAGACAGTTCTAAAGACAGTCCACAATAGGGCGTTTTTTGCGCACTAACACACACATACAATCACACACCGCTATTCCTCACCCTGACGCTTGTCTGTGTCTGATGTCTAGCTGGTCTGATTCTCCTGTGGTTAGTGAAAAGGCCAAAAGTGCTGAGTCACTCTTACCCAGGTGCACAGCATGCTAATGATGAGAGGCCGATACTTCACAGTACCATGGAGAGGCCATGTGAATTAATAGGATGCCATGGAGAGGCCATGTGAATTAATAGGATGCCATGAAGCCCCCCTGGTGGTCCATGAAGTGTGGAAGATGCTTTGTCAACCTAAACTAATGCTCGTCAATATTAACTTACTCAGAGTTTTCTCAAAATCTTTTCATTCTTCAAAAAAGGGACAATCCATGCAACTACTCTTCCCACAGAAAAGTCTAATGAAGAAGTTCACAAATACTGATTTTAGCGGTGCCCTCTTGTCATAATTCATGCTTGATCCTGAACGCTAGTGGCCATTCGCTATGGTCATCTCTGACTGATTGAAACTGTAAGGCTCATCTGCTGTGGTCAACTCTGACTGTTCTAAGCAGTAGGAAGTGGTAGTGTCCATATGCTATGGTCATTACAGACTGTCTGATGTAAAAGTTCAGTAGAGAACAGGCATTTGTTGGCACACTGTTAACTGTACTTGTGTGTGATGAACCTTTAGAACAAATATTTACATTTGGCACCTGAGGGTTCCAGAGACCTTTGGAGCTCAGAGTTCTAGAGGAGGAACCTTAATGGCGCTCAGAGTTCTAGAAGAGGAGCCTTTGGAGCTTTGAGTTCTAAAGGAGGAAACATTGGAGCTCAGCATTCTAAAGAAGGAGCCTTAATGGAGCTCAGAGTTCTAGTGGAGGAACGTTGACATTGGTGACACTCATGGTTGTGTTTATGTGTGAGCAGGAGCTGAGGCCACTGGGGAACTGCAGGACGCTTGTGGACACAGGGGCGTCTAGCTACAGGCTACACAGGGAGAAACATACAGAATCATGGCAGCTTTCCAGACTTGTCAAATGTGTCCACTTAGCTGAGAGCAGACTGGCTTCTACAAATCTTTGACTCATTGCATATTTGAACGTGCCTAAGAAAACACTTCCATGAGGGTAGAGACACAAATTTAAAACTGTTCCTAACCAACCCACAGATTTAACCCATTGTCCCTAACAAAACCAGATTTAGAACAATTTGCACCCATTACAGATGCAGAAAAGGGCTGAATTCACATCTTTGCATATATATATATATATATTTACTCACTGTTTGTGCCAGGTGAAATCAGTCTTTTGTTATTGTGCAATTTCCTCGAGTCATGTCTAATGACCTCACACTAATAGTAGATGTGCTTTAGTCTCGTGTTTCATAAGGGGGTGTCTGATTGGCTGTCAGCTCGGACGCTTTTCCACCACTGGGAGTCCGGGGAAGGATTATTTCTGTACACCACAGAGCCATTTCCTCTTGTGTTTACACAGCGATCAATACACACCATCAAAGTTATGGATACACATGGGATTATATGGAATGGGAGGGTTTTTTTTTCATTTCTATGGTTTCATGTCCAGTATGTTGAATGTAAAGCATGACTGTACATTGTATTTACAAACAGCAAAAGCATCTTTTTTCATCCTAAAAACAGCCTGCCATTAAAAGAGGTTGATATCCAGTAGAAAAAACAGGGTAAAGACTTAAGAGAACCTAGTGTTAACCTACTGTCTGTGGCCTCTCTTCAAACAAGTATGCAAGTCACCTAGTTTTCATGATCAACAAACACAAACCAAGACCATGTACTTCCGTTTCTAAATCAGCTTCATCCAAATGTGTGAAATGGGGCCTAATTGTGCAGCCAGGAGGGGCATTTTGAAGAATGACTGACAGATTGCAAGAGATAAAGGAGTAGAAGTGAAGAGATGATTGTTATTCTAATCAAACTGATGAAACTCATGGAACGTTCTGGTGAGATCAAAGCAAGCGCCCCTGAACCAGCCTCTGCACAATAAAGCAGGAATCCACACTCGGTCTCAGTACAAAAGATTAGTTACAAAAGCCTTTTTTGCAACAATAATAAGAATTAAAAATTCAGAATGAGGAGGATTAAAAATGACCCTAAAGGGGTAATAAAGGTACAAAATGATCCTTCAAATGTCTCAGTCAGTGCAGGCACATGAGCCAAGCTCACTGTGGGCTTTGGAGTGGCTGAAGTCTGTTCCCAAAGAGCACCAGCATATTGGCTATCAAACTTCCTGTCTCCAGAAAGCCAGAAAAGATCTCAACGCTTGGTGGAGCTCAGAGGAACGTTCCAAAATGACCACAGACAGTCGATGGAAATCCACTGGTCAACATGTCAAAAGATTC
>PYXC01002285.1:345000-360000 GCA_015244755.2 Tenualosa ilisha | reverse complement strand
CCAGACTATGAGGTGTGTGAGCTGTTCTGAGGGGTGTGATTGGCCTCAGAGGTTCCAGACTATGAGGTGTACCAGCACCTGCGTTTCTAAAACGGTCTAAAACGGAACCATGGTATACTGGGGATTTTACAACAGCATCAAACGCAATTTAGAAGTGCACTTTTAGAACAGAGTGTGGGTTCTAGAGTGGGTTGGGTGCAATGAGTAGAGTGTTAGAACAGAGCGTGGGTTCTAGAGGGTTGACTGTGATGTACCTTCTGCTTGCGGGCGCTGCCAGGGCTGGTTGGAGTGGAGATGGGAGACTGCTTAGAGATGGGGGTGGAGAGCTGACTGCTGGAGCCAGTGCCATTGGCTGAGAGAAGGGGACAGAGATCATGTGATGACATATAGTTAAACACTTCATCAAGCATCAAGAAAGACGTTCTAATATTATCTCTCTTTTTCATGTATTGTTTTTTCCAGTCTTCCCTGTGTGGACTTTACAAATTCATAAGTTCAAACCCCTTTCTCTCTCTCTCTCTCTCTCTCTCACACACACACACACACACACACAGACACAGACGCAGGCCCTTCCTGTTCTCTTTAGGTCTAAGCTTCTATGTCTGTTAAGGAGTGAAGCATTATGGGTAAACTACAGGATCAATTTCAAGCCTGCGGTGCTTAATTGTAACCTTCCTCTGGTGAAACAGATTCTCAGCCTCTTTAACACTTCTTTAGAGAACACATTTTCGTGTGTGTGTGTGTGGTGTGTGGTGTGTGTGTGTGTGTGGTGTGTGTGGTTCGGTGGTAAACATGAAATGGACAAAAGACACAATGAACTTTTCTCTCTCTCTCTCTCTCACACATACAACACAGTAATGCATGCATGTGAAAACAAAACAGCAAACACAAATGTTAGTCACAAATATAACATTTTTTAAATACATATTTTTATTTCAAATAGAATTTTTTTTTTTCAAATAAAATGTACAACAAAAGCCAGAAATCTCAACAAAAAAAGAAAATACAGACAAAGAAATGTCAAACCACCAAAATATTTGACCTGACTGGACGCCAGACAATTAGATGAGAAACAGATGATTGATGGGGGGGGTCGGACTGGTTTGGGGGGGTACAGACGCCAAGTAGTGGGGCGGTGGTGGTGTAGTGGTGAAGGAACCTGGCTGGCGTGCAAGTAGCCTGGAAAATTGTGGGTTCGAATCCTGGCTGCCACCGTTGTGCCTTGGAGCAAGGCACTTAGCCCTAAGTTGCTCTAAGGGAGACTGGCCCTGATGGAATTGATAGTTGACAAATATGTAAGTCGCTTTGGATAAAAGCGTCTGCTAAATGCATAACTAAAGTAGTCAATGCTCCCTAATGTGCAGGGGAAACTAGCAGTCGATTTCTAAAGCAAGTCAGTGGAGAGGCTCTTTTGAAGAGTAGACACATGCTTAATAATCTTGAAGGAAAACTGATATTTTGGTCTGATGATCTGTTTTCTTGCTTGGGATTAGGCTAATGTAACCCTTAGGAGAATTGGGCTACAAAGATGTAGTAACAGAAGTATTACCTATAGATGGCGCTCTATGCAGCCTAGAGAACAGTGATCAAGCAGGCACTTCCTCTACTCAAGCTTTTTCCCTATGAATGTGAGTTTAACAGGCTCCTTACTTTCGGTTTGGAAAAAGATCAAATACACCCATAAAACTTTGATCTTTTCCATCCAGTTAGTCATTTAAGTTACGCTTCGACCTGAGGCGAAGTTTTCCAGTTGTGTTACAGTTTTTTAGGTGAACCACAGCTTTTGATCCAAGATGGCGAGCCCAGCCCAATCAGACTGAGGACAGTCAAGGAGGCGGTGTGGCCAGCCATGTGACTTGTCTAAGACGGACCCTGATATTTTGATTGTTTCATCGACACCAGATAAGAGTATTTACACTGACTCTACACAAGCAGTCATTGGATCACAACATCATTTCAACTCAGATTTCTATTCCAGTTATTTACTGTTTTTATGAGTTAGTTAAGTCATACCTCTTCCCCAAACCTCATTGGATGATTAGTGCTAGTGTTTACTGGTCCAGGTCCTCATTTCTCATGGTTTGTTAATTCTAGTAACACTGACAGTCCAGAGTGGACCCGGCAGGCAGAGACGCTGGAAGTAGGGTGCTGAGGGTGCGAGTATGTGTCATATTTTAAAGACTAAAGAAGGAGACAAATCATCCACCAAGTTTTGTTTATAAAAAATTATTTTGAAAAAAGTATCCATCTGGATGTCCATGTTCCTGTGAGGCCGTATTTCTCCTACGTGTTAAAAATAACAAGTTGGTGCCACTTGGACTCGGTCGAGACTAAAGCCCCTTTCAGACTGCTGGCTACTCCCCCATCGCTAAGCTATGACATACAGTGGATTGTGAATGTGTTTCAATGATAGAGTGACAGCACCAGGTGAGTGACAGCTCGCTATGCAGGTGGGTACCGGGAAATGATTTGAACTTTCAGCCATGCGAGTGAGTCAGTTCCCAATACGTTTGTGTGTTTCCCAAAACCAGAGTTGCTAACCAGTCAGCCGTTGCCCCAGTGGGCAATTCCATTGCAGCCAAAGCAAAGCAGCACGTGGCATAAGGAGCTTTTTAAAAGGTGTTACGGGGCATTAATCAGACCCGCCATCTGTGTGTCTGAGTGAGACTGCTCAAGGTCTTTCTGTATGTATTATAAATACCCATTCAAACTCACTCCCTGATCATACACCAGAGTCCTGCATGGGTCCAATTTTGTAAACCTGTTCTGACCCTGTTCAGACCCGTTCCGCAAACGTCATCCGACCCCTTTTCAGTACAGTAATAAAAAAATTCACAACCAACTCCAAATAAAATCTGATCTGCTTGTGAATGACGGTAAAAGTAGTGTCATCTTCAGTCAGATCATGCATGCGACTGACAGGCCGGAGCCGTTGGACTTACAAACTTTAACAAGGCTCTGATTCAGCAGTCATGACATGAACTGCAACTTTCTTCACATGAAAAATTAAGTTTAAAATTCACAAACATCAGATGTGTAATTCAAGGTTCATATTGACTCTTTTCTGCCCATCCACCTCCATTCAAAAGGTCCCCCAGGGCAGAGGGGGCGGAGCATAGGCTTCCTATGCTGTAGGCCTGTTGATTTAGGACTTGTGCTGTAAGACTGACTGAATGGTGGAATTTTAGCCCTCCTTTTTATGCGGCAGCATTAGACTATCTTGCATTTGGTTTGGTGATTTTGGTGTGTGTGTGTGTGTGTGTGTGTATGTGTGTGTACGCATGCATATGCGTATCGTGTTTGTATAATCTTATCATTAGGATGACACAGTCGGATCATTATTTGCTAATCCAAACCAGATTATCTGGATTACGTTTAAATCAAACAAAAGATGAGGTAAGATGTCCTCATTTGTGTGCGTGTGTGTGTGTGTGTGTGTGTGTCTGTGGACGCATGCATTAGTAAAGGCTAAAAGGTCTGATGACTGACTGTGTGTGTGTGTTTGTGTTTGAGAGAGATTACAATCCAATCCAAAAATGAGATCATACTTCTATCAGGCAGGTTGAGTGTGTGTGTGTGTGTGTGTGTGTGTGTGTGTGTGTGTGTGTGTGTGTGTTGGAGTGTGCACAAAACACACACACTCATTTTTGAGGACACACACACACTTGTGTGTGCAATAAAATGTAGCAATGAAACATTTTAGGAAAATCAACAGAATAGAAAAGCTTCTAAAAAGGAATCAACTCCCTATGGAGCCGTTTATGAGGAGCAACTGTCTTGTCTAACTCATATTCTTCTGTCTGTTTATGTTGCGTTAATGTTATTGTGTGTGTGTGTGTGTGTGTGTGTGTGTGTGTGTGTGAGAGAGAGAGAGTCCGTTTATGAGGAGCAACTGTCTTGTCTAACCCATATTCTTCTGTCTGTTTATGTTGCGTTAATGTTATTGTGTGTGTGTGTGTGTGTGTGTGTGTGTGTGAGAGAGAGAGAGAGTCCGTTTATGAGGAGCAACTGTCTTGTCTAACCCATATTCTTCTGTCTGTTTATGTTGCGTTAATGTTATTGTGTGTGTGTGTGTGTGTGTGTGTGTGTGTGTGTGTGAGAGAGAGAGAGTCCGTTTATGAGGAGCAACTGTCTTGTCTAACCCATATTCTTCTGTCTGTTTATGTTGCGTTAATGTTATTGTGTGTGTGTGTGTGTGTGTGTGTGTGTGTGTGTGTGAGAGAGAGAGAGAGTCCGTTTATGAGGAGCAACTGTCTTGTCTAACCCATATTCTTCTGTCTGTTTATGTTGCGTTAATGTTATTGTGTGTGTGTGTGTGTGTGTGTGTGTGTGTGTGAGAGAGAGAGAGTCCTTTGCGCTGGTGTGTGAGTATGTGTGTGCATGTGTCATGTCTGTGTTTATATGTGAGTGCTATGTTTTATGTGTCTGAGTACTTTGAGTGTGTATGTGTGTGTACATGCATATGTGTGTGTCTGTATCTATGTATGTGTGAATGCTATGTGTTATGTGTGAATGGTGTGTGTGTGTGTGTGTGTGTGTGTGTGACGTTGCTGTTGTTGTCAGTTCTGCATCTTAACCAATGAGTTTCTCACTTGACTCGGCTGGTGATTTGCTTCGGCGTACGGGACCAGGACTTTTAGCCGAGCCTCGCTGACCAGTAGGGGGCTTTACACCTTTCATGACGCGGCACTCTGTGGAACACACACACACACAGAAACGCAGGCATACAGTCATGAACACACACACACACAGAAACGCAGGCATGCAGTCATGAACACACACACACACACACAAACAAATGCAGGCATACAGTCATGAACACACACACACACAAACGCAGGCACACAGTCAATAACACACACACACACACAAACGCAGGCATACAGCCATGAACACACACACACACAGAAACGCAGGCATACAGCCATGAACACACACACACACACACACACACACACACACACAGAGAGAAAGAGAGAGAGTTAAAGACATGGCTCCACATAATGTATTTTCCTAATGTACATCTGAAAACACATCTACATCCTTTTTTCACTTTCCTTTATCTGCATTGTTCTGAAGTGTGTGTGTGTGTGTTTTTGTCTGTCTGTGAGAGAGAGAGTCTGTCACTAAAAGTCCAGGGGCCTTATTTATAAATCTGTGTGTAGGATTCATGTTAGAGAGGGAGTCAGTCACTAACAGACAGACAGAAAGAGATCTAAGCCAGGGCTCCAGCCTTTTGCTTAAACATAAATCAATATTTTGTGGGTTTTATTTGTTGAAGGCTTAAAGTAAACCATCAAGTTGCAAAAAATATGTAGCCTGTACATGACCTAAAATGTTTTTTCTCTTAGTGTGCGGCAGGTCACATCCTGGCATATTTGAATCTCCTGCACCGACTTAGTGATGGAGGACGAGTGACTCCGACTCGGTGATAGAGGACCAGTGCAGAGACGTTTACTGCTTGTGTAGAACACGTCAACACCCAGCGCTGGAAGACCGAAATTGGACAGAGCTGTACTTCATAATCAATATAATAACATCTAAATTCATTAAACACAAACTTCCTAAAAAGGAGCGCACAGCTGCTGGAGTAGCCAGTAGGCCTATGCAGTTTGAGCGCAAGATGTAAGCTAGTCCTCCACTTTGGCTAAAGATGTAAACTTTCTTACCCTCTCTGAGTTCAGAGGATACAAGAATAGGCTCATCAGATATTGTCATCTGAAGACAAAAAAAAAGAAAGGAATAGAAATACACTTTCTTTTTTTTATTATTTTTTGTGGCCGCAGGCAGTTGACACACCCTATTTCTGCCTGAAAATTGCCCTTTACAGAAAAAAGGTTTCCAGCCCGTGACCTAAGCCTGTATTTATATTTATAAATGAGGCCCCTGGTCCTTTGAAAACTCCCACATCTTCATTAGGTGAAGACAATAACAGTGCCTAACCCTAACCCCTTGTCAGTGCCCACTGGGTGGACGCTCAAACAGTAAAGGTGGTAACATGCTGGTGCTACACATGTTGAGAAGCTTAATATGCTGAGATGCAAAGAATGTTGAGATGCTTAATATGTTAAGCGATGCTAAAGCTGTTGAGATTCTAACTATGGAGAAATGCTTAAGATGTTGAGATGCTAAATATGATGAGATGCTAATGTTAAAGATGTTGAGATGCTTAAAATGTTGAGATGTTAAATATGATGAGATGCTAATGTTAAAGATGTTGAGATGCTGAAGATGCTTAAGATACTGGTTATGCTGAGATGCTAAAGAACTAGACATGCAAACTGTGATGCTGAAATGCTAGCAATGTTATATAAAACTCACACTGCTAAGAAGCTAGATACACACAAATGCTAATGATGAATGAATGTTAACGCAGTTTCATTTTCTGTATTGAGGATTCTGTGTAGGTGCTAGGAGCTGAACAACACCACAGACAGGTAACTCAAACAGCTTGACAGCCAATTCAATGTTGTATTCATTTGGATAGATAGAGCAGTTAGCACAACTGTGCGTCTTTGCTGCTATAGACAGTTGGCTGTTAAGAGTCGGCTAAGCAGTCAGTCTAACCAACCTACTCCATCAGTAATTATTGGAAACTGATTTAATTGACAGATGACTGATAGATTGATGATTGATTGATTGATTGATAGATGGTTGCTGTTGGATACACTGGGCTGACTAGTGATTGTCTAGTGGAGCACAGATGATTATAGGCTGATGGTGACCTTGGACCTCACTGAAAGGTCAAAGGGCACTGACCTTGGTTGCTAGGAGACCCTCGCCACTTGGGCTTAGCTCCTGAGGAAATGCGAGCTGGAGAAGGAAGAGAAACATGTTAAATGAGTGTGCAGCAGCGTGCGGGGCGGGCGTGTGTGCGTGTGTGTGTGTACGCGTGTGTGCGCGTGTGTGCATGTGTGTACACGTGTGCGCAGAAGTGTGTTTGTGTGGGGGGGGGCGTACAGCAGGAGAGTCTACAGATCTTGTTTCTGTGAATGTGTGTGTGTGTGTGTGGGGGGGGGGGGGGGGCATTTTGTACTATTGTGGATTGGGCTACACCACATTACATTTGCAGTCGGAGCTTTCCGAGTTGTCTTCCATGCTCACAAGCAGGAAGTGACAAAATTGCACAGCCCTGTTGCGCCTCGGACATCTGAGCAGCATTCGAGTAAATACTGTGTAATGCCCCGTTTGAGTAGAGTAAACACTGTGTAATGCCCCGTTTGAGTAGAGTAAACACTGTGTAATGCCCCGTTTGAGTAGAGTAAACACTGTGTAATGCCCCGTTTGAGTAGAGTAAACACTGTGTAATGCCCCGTTTGAGTAGAGTAAACACTGTGTAATGCCCCGTTTGAGTAGAGTAAACACTGTGTAATTTTCACCGTTCTGAACTGCAACAGACAATGCTACATCTAATGCTAGAGTTAGCTTGTCTTATGGTTAAAACCACCTGATTTGTAATACACCTGCATACCATCAGAAGGTGTGAACTACTAGCATCAGAGATCAATTGGTCACTGGCCACTCATATCAGGCCTGTTGTTTCTGTCTGACTCTTGGTGGGCGGTCTTCTCACTTAACCCTTAAAAACCTTGCTGCTCCCTAGAACCTTCAGAGGAGCTGCACACATAGGAAGTAAGTGAGTGTCTGCTTATTTAGTTCTGGGCCTATTTTGCTAACTTGAAGCTGCTTTTGGATTACTTGTCTTGTGGTTGAAACCACCTGATTTGTAATACACCTGCAAGCCATCAGAAGGTGTGAACTACTAGCACTGCTGGGTCATCAGAGATCAATTGGTCATTGGCCACTCCTATCAGGCCTATTGTTTCTGTCTGACTCTTGGTGGGCGGTCTCAGCCAGGTGCAGTCAATCATCGTTCTTAATAGCAGAAGTGACACTGAAGCATCAGCCCTCGTGTTCAGCCCTCCTTGTGTGAAGACTGATTGGGGTAAAGACGAACGTGTCTACCTGCGCGTGTCCACCGAGCAAGGGCACCAACCAAATTATCATGTCTTATTCTCTGTAACTTAATCTTCATCTTGCTATGATGTGTCTCTACTCCATTCCAGTTGTCTCCAGTCATCGTAGAGTCCACTTCTACAAACGGAAACGGAACCTTGCAAACCTCCGCTCTAGACCTCAAGTCTCATCATCCACGAACAACTCCTTCACTGAAGGTTTGTGGACCTGTCAGTCTGCAGTGAACAAAGCAGACTTCATTTCGGCTTATGCAAACCATCATTCTCTGGACATTCTGGCTCTCATCGAGACCTGGATCAAACCAGAGAACAATGCCACTCCACCAACTATGCATTTTCCCACACCTCACGTCCATCCAGGAGAGGGGTGGTGCGGGGCTGTTAATATCGAACAAGTAGTCTTGACTACTGCAATGCCCTCCTATCAGGTCTTCCAGCCTGTGCTGTGAGACCGCTACAGATGATCCAGAATGCAGCGGCACGTCTGGTTTTCAACCAGCCAAAAAGGGCACATGTCACACCTCTGTTCATTGAACTCCACTGGCTACCCTTGGCTGCTCGCATCAAATTCAAGGCACTAATGGTGGCCTACAGGGTGATTGATGGCTCTGCTCCCATCTACCTGAATACACTCCTGAAGCCCTATGTCACCTACCGACCAATTCGCTCCTCTAAGGAACGTTATCTAGCATGGCCACACCTTGCGCAGGTCAATCGAGACTCTTCTCATGTTTGGTTCCACGCTGGTGCAATGACCTTCCAAGTGCTACCAGATCAACTGATACCCTCTCCACCTTCAAGCAACTCTTGAAGACCCAGCTCTTCCAAGAATACCTCCTGGCCTAAATTTTGAGAATGCACTTAACATCTTAGACTTAATTTCTCTTTTATACTGCACTTTTTATTACACTATTGCAATTTCTACTTAAAATAGTGCAGTTCTATGTTAGCAATATGCACTCTTTGTTAGTTTCTTTCATTGTGTTGCAGCTTGAATGTTATCCTCTTTTGTAAGTCGCTTTGGATAAAAGCATCTGCTAAATGCATAAATGTAATGGTTAGCCTTGCATCTAATGCTAGGGTTAGCGTCGCATCTAATGCTAGGGTTAGCGTCGCATCTAATGCTAGGGTTAGCGTCGCATCTAATGCTAGGGTTAGTCACATTAATGCTAGGGTTAGCCTCACATCTAGGATTAGCGTTGCCTCGTTTTTTTAACGGAGGTTACATCATTCCAAGCTCTGAGTCGGCTGCTTTTGGCAAAAGGAACGCACTACTGGCCTAGATAGTGAATGTTTGCACATTCACTCTCGCGCACTCTTCACTGCAACTTCTGGTAGCAGCCTTATCTGGCAGCTGACACACACACACACACACACGGATACACATGCGCATGCTGCTGGTCTGCCTAGTCAGACACACACACACACACACACACACACACACACAGCTGGTCCGCCTAGTCAACTATGTCTGCTGGTCACTCTGTGAAGGACGATACTCAACTGTGTGAATCTCTGCAAGTGATGAGTCTCTCCTCACAGTAAGGGGCTCAGACAAGCTAGACAACCCTAAGCTAACTCTAACCCTACTAAACCTGCCTGTAACCCGAACCCACTGCTGATAACTGGTCTTTAGCTAGTGGCTTTCCCAAGAAAGTTGTAGCGAGTCAGCCAGACCCGAACTCAAGCACACTACTAACCTTAACCCACTGCTGCAAACCCTACTAACTCTAACCCTACTAACCCTAACCCACTGCTGCAAACACTACTAACCCTAACCCACCGCTGCTAGCCCTACTAACCTTAACCCTACTAACCCTAACCCACTGCTGCAAACCCTACTAACTCTAACCCTACTAACCCTAACCCACTGCTGCAAACACTACTAACCATAACCCACTGCTGTTAGTAACCCTACTAACCCTAAGGGGACTCGATCATTCTTTGCAGTTGCATACGCGGGAGATGATGGTTCCTGTTCTGAAGGCATTATTGGATAAGGGCTATATTACCAATAAACAGTTTTGGTATTTGTGTGGACCTGATGTTCCAAAATTGAGATACTTTTATTTACCACCCAAGATCCATAAACATCCAAGTACTTGGCCGGTCCCGCATAAAATTCCAGTGGGCAGACCCATAGTTAGTGATACAGGATCGGAATCACACAGGGTGGCTACATATATAGACACTTTTCTCAATACATTATCTCAACGTCATGATAGTTTTATTAAAGATACATATCACTTCCTGGATAAAATTAAGAAAATCTGTGTCCCTTCAGAGGCCTTCTTATTTACAGTGGATATTACATCTCTGTATACGAATATCCAAACTGAATTATTAACAGTGGATATTACATCTCTGTATACGAACATCCAAACTGAATTATTAACAGTGGATATTACATCTCTGTATACGAATATCCAAACTGAATTAGGGATGCAGGCTGTGAAGGATGCATTTCTCCGATTTCCAGATCCTTCGAGACCGGATGAGGAGGTCCTACACTTACTACATTTAGGTTTATCTAGAAATTATCTGTTTTTCAATGGCGAACATTTTTTACAGATGCAGGGCACAGCTCTGGGCAAAACCTTTGCGCCCTCCTATGCAAACTTATATATGGCGTCATGGGAAACTGCAGCCCTGTCTAAATGCAACATTAAACCGCATACGTATTTGAGATTTCTGAATGATATCTTTGGGATCTGGTTAGGTACACCACAGGAGTTTGAGGAGTTTATACAAATCCTAAACTCTTATCACAAGACTATTCAGGTGACCTTCCAGAGGAATGATTCCTCTATTGAATTCTTAGATACAGAGGTCTTCTTTGTCCAGGGTACGGAGGGGACTAAAACTTTGGCTTCTAGAGTCTACTTTAAAACAACTGACACTCATGCTTTATTGCATAAGGAATCTTTTCATCCGAAGCATACTTTTAAAGGCATAGTGAAATCCCAACTTATCCGCTATAGGCGCATTTGTACTTTTGAACAGGATGTTGAGCAGGCCACCCAAACACTTTTTAAGGTGCTTAGGGGGAGGGGCTACTCCAGGAGGTTCTTAAGGAACATCAAGGCTGAGGTGAGACAGACTTTTCAGTTAAGGGACATTCCACAGGAATCCACACTATTACAAAAGATCCCTCTAGTTCAAACTTATGCGCCCCAATGGCACCCAATGGACAGGAAGGTCAAAAAACATTTTGCTCACCTCCAAAATAAAATAGCTGGGTTCAGGGATTTGAAAGTTTTGCCAGCATACAGACGCAATAAAAATCTGCGGGATATCCTAGTTCGGGCGGATGTCTTACAAAGAGCCCTGGAGAAGATTCCACATTTATCTACACTCCATACGTGTTTAATAGTGTCTCTGGGAGGGGGGCCCCTATCAACCAGCGTATTCACTTCAATACCCTCAATGTGGTTTATGTTATTAGGTGTGGCTTTTCTGGAGCTTTGTATGTGGGGGAAACCCGCCATAATATGAGAGTAAGGCTGTCACAACACTTCTCGGCCATACGTAATAATAATGGTAACATGACTTTATATACGCATTTTAAACATCATTCAAAGGACAAATTGTCAATTGTGGGTTAACAATCCAATAGATTGTGGTCGACACAGCAAAAACAAAAAACGGAGAGGTGGTGGATCCATAAATTACAGACAATAGATCCATTGGGACTCAACAAACAATATTGAGTAACCCTGATAGAGTAGGGGTATGCGCCTGGCCTGCTATGCAGGAGGTGGCAAGTTTGATCCCCAGTAGGAACTAAGACAGCCTGGTCGGATCTGGATGTTGGACATCATTTTCTAATCGTAACCCTGATCCGTACCCTAACCTTAATTTGGAGCCTTATACTATCGTAACTGTTGGGAAAGGGGGATGGTGGAGGGGTAAATGCCTTGCTTGCTACCCTAAGGGTGTGAAGTTCGATCCCCCATGGGTAAGAACTGTTTCAGTTCGACTTTTAACATTGGCACTAAGCCGAATACCAATCCTTACCCTTATCCTAACCCTAACCCTAACCCTTGTATGGGGGCTGATATCAAAAAAGAAAAGTGGAAAAAGAGGGATGGATTGGGGGTTTATGTTTGGCCTGTCATACTAAAGGTTACCAGTTCGATCCCTGAAGGAGGACTTTATTTACTTATCTATTTTTTTATCTGAACCCTACCTTGGGCTCTAACATAGCTGTCACCTCTACTAACCCTAACCCTAACCCCTATCTTAATTTAAAATTTGTTTTTATCTTTTAGGTTCTTGTCTAAGATCCTTTTTCTTATTCTTCTTCTTCCAAGGGTTCGTATCCTGCCCAGCCTATAGATTAAATGTATGTGGGCCCTCTTTCAAGTCCCTGTAGCCAGTGCCCTAAAGGACATTTGTCCATACAATAAAGCTTAGTACATACAAAATACCTAACCAACTGCTGCTAGCCCTACTAACCCTAACCCACTGCTGCAAACCATATTAACCATAACCCACTGCTGCTAATCCTACTAACTCTAACCATACTAACCCTAACCCACTGCTGCAAACCCTACTAACTTTAACCATACTAACCTTAACCCACTGCTGCAAACCCTACTAACACTAACCATACTACCCCTAACCCCTAATCCTTAACCCACTGCTGCTAACCCTACTAACCCTAACCCCACTGATGAGCGAGTCAGGCAGACCCTAACTTAAGCTCACTGCTAACCCTAACCCTACTAACTCTAACCCCTACAGAGCACTGAAGAAAGCCCTCTGTCTCTCTCTCTCTCACCATTTTCATCGAGGGAGAAGTCGTCTTGAGCATAGCGGAACTTCTCTGGGCCGCAGGCAATGAAGACATCATCATCCCCAAAAAAGTCCTGTAGACAGGTCACCTGCGACAGACAGACAAGAGACAGAATGAGCAGACAGACAGATGGAGATGGCCTCTAACAGACAAACAGACAGACACACACATATAGAGAGGGAGTCAGTCACTAACTGACACTGACACTAAGTGATAAAAACACATTCAAATGTGTGTGTGTGTGTGTGTGTGTGTGTGTGTGTGTGTGTGTGTAACTTTGCTCTTCTTATGAAGTGACATTTACATTTTATGCTTGCAGTTCCAGAGAAAAGGGTGGAAAAGCTCCTAGAGGAAGAGCTGCTTTAACAGAGGAGAGAGAGATGGAGAAAGAGAGGGAGAGAGATGGAGAAAGAGAGGGAGAGAGAGAGAGAGACGGGGAGAGAGGGAGGGAGGGTGAGGGAGAGAGAAAGTGACAGAGAGAGAGGGAGGAAGAGAGAGAATGAGAGTGGAGGGAGAGAGAAGGAGACTTGAACAGATAATTTTTGGGAATTAAGTATAAAACACTTTAATTTGCAGTCTAAGTGCTAAATGTGTGTTTGTGTGTGTGTTTGTGTGTGTGTGTGTGTGTACGTGTATATGTGTGTGTGTGTGGATAGAGAGAGAGCCTGTGTTTGGGGGGAGGAGGAGCGATGTGTTAAATTATTGGGTGAAATTCATCAATTGTCTCATCACATCCCACACACACACACACACACACACACACTTGCACACAGACACACACACACACACTAACACAGCTGCCATGGGCTAAACTGAAATTAGAAACACTCTTTAGATTTTTCAGACACCATGTCTGTGGGTGAGATGTGTGTGTGTGTGTGTGTATCTGTTCCTGCCTAAGTGTGTATGTGTGTGTATGTATCTGTTCCTGCCTAAGTGTGTGTGTGTGTGTGTGTGTATCTGTTCCTGCCTAAGTGTGTGTGTGTGTGTGTGTGGTGTGTGAATATGTCTGTAGTGTGTGTCTAAGTGTGTGTGAGTTTGTGTCTTAAGTGTGTGTGTGTATGTCTAAGTGTGTGCGTGTGTGTGTGTGCATCTAAGTGTGTGTGTATGAGTCTTTCTCTTTCTCCCCACTCACCAGTTCTCCCAAGAGACCATCTGATGGCCCCTCAGCTGTCGCTATGGTGACACCAGCAGGGTGGAGCCTGGCATGACTGACACATTTGATCTATGGGCTGACACCTACTGTAGCTAGATCAGGACATCCCTCTCCCTAGCACTCAGAGTCTCCACTGCACAGCACTAAACGTAGGTGTGTCTGTGTGGAGAAATATTCTATTCATTCTCTTTGGGTATTTCCAGAGCTTTGTTTTCCACACACACACACACTCATAAACACATGCATGCATGCGCACGCACACACACACACACACACTTTCACACACACAAGCTCACAAACACATGCACACACACATAAACACATGCACACATACACACAAACACACACACACTAATCTTGGCTTTACCAGCTGTCAAGGACCACATGTCTGGTACCCAACACAGCAAGACATTGCCCGACGTGTGCATGCACAAACACATACACACACACACACACACATACACAGCTCTGCTTTCACCCTGCACACTTTGACAACTATAAGTAATGATGGGTTAAAAACAAAGATGTGTCTGTGTCTGTGTCTGCAGTATACTCCATGTGTCTGTGACTGCAGTATACTCCATGTGTCTGACACTGCAGTATACTCCATGTGTCTGTGTCTGTGACTGCAGTGTACTTCATGTATATGTGTCTGTGACTGCAGTATACTTCAAGTGTCTGTGACTGCAGTATATTCAATGTGTCTGTGACTGCAGTATACTTCATTTGTCTGTGTCTGTGACTGCAGTATACTGCATGTGTATGACACTGCAGTATACTCCATGTGTCTGTGTCTGTGACTGCAGTATACTCCATGTGTCTGACACTGCAGTATACTCCTGGTGTCTTGTATGTGTCTGTGACTGCAGTATACTCCATGTGTTTGACACTGCAGTATACTCCTGGTGTCTTGTATGTGTCTGTGACTGCAGTATACTCCATGTGTTTGACACTGCAGTATACTCCTGGTGTCTTGTGTGTGTCTGTGACTGCAGTATACTTCATGTGTCTGTGACTGCAGTATACTCCACGTGTCTATGTCTGTGACTGCAGTATACTACATGTGTCTG
>PYXC01002285.1:337500-340000 GCA_015244755.2 Tenualosa ilisha | reverse complement strand
GACAATCAAGCGGTGCTTTAGAATCCGTAGTGAGAAAGACCCCAAAGCACCGGGATGAGCCTCATATGAAACCCACTAAAGCACATGGAGAGGGGACAGAAGATGGACCAAATACCAACACTCAAGAGAAACCTACTGTACTGTTTTATTGGTTGGATTGTTTGATTATCTTTTTTCATTTATTTATTTCCTTCATTCATGACTTTTCCTTTTTTACGAGAGAGGGAGGGCGAAGAGAAGGATGAGGGAGGGAGAGAGCAAAGATCACTGAATGCTGACCAAGATCACTGAATACTGACCAAGATCACTGAATGCTGACCAAGATCACTGAATGCTGACCAAGATCACTGAATACTGACCAAGATCACTTGGAATGCTGACCAAGATCACTGAATACTGACCAAGATCAGTGGATACTGACCAAGATCACTGAATGCTGACCAAGATCACTGAATACTGACCAAGATCACTGAATGCTGACCAAGATCACTGAATACTGACCAAGATCACTGAATACTGACCAAGATCACTGAATACTGACCAAGATCACTGAATACTGACCAAGATCACTGAATGCTGACCAAGATCACTGAATGCTGACCAAGACAGAGCAACATCATCTGTTCCAATGGGAGCAAACATGAATAGTTCTTGTCTGCAGGACACTCTGGAGTGTCACATTACTTCACAATCTAAACTGTTCAATGATCTTCTGATATGAGGGCTGGACTCTGGTCTGCAGAAAGGGGATTTTCCCCCTTCGCCCTTCAGAAAATAGAACAGGAACTTAATGGACATTTGTGCCTCTCACTCTGCTTTTTACACTCTCTAGAGAGGAAGAAGAGAAGGAGAGGGGAGAGAGGGAGAAAAGAGGAGAGGAGAGAGAAGGAGAGGAAAGAGAGAGGGAGAAAGGAGAAGGAGAGAGGAAGAAGGAGAGGAGAGAAGAGAAGGAGAGAGCAAATGAGAGGAGAAGTAGAGTATAGAAAGAGAGAGAGGAAAAGAGAATGAGAGGAGAGAGAGGGAGAAAAAGGGAGAAGGAGGTAGAAGAGAAGGAGAGGAGAAAGAGAAACATGAAGAGAGGGAGTAGGATAGGAGAGGAAAGAAAGAGAAAAAGAAGGAGAGGAGAGGCAGACTGTTTTCTAGGACAACTGCACCCACCTACTTTTACTGTGACCTACTTTCAACTCACCTCTCTACACATGCTGTCCATCATTTACCCTTCTGTCTCTCTCTCTCTGTGCTGTCCATCATTTACCCCTCTGTCTCTCTGTGCTGTCCATCATTTACCCCTCTCTCTCTGTGCTGTCCATCATTTACCATTCTGTCTCTCTCTCTCTGTTCTATCCATCCATCCAGTACATCCACATTATTCAACGAGTGAATCTACTGAGTTCTCATCAGATGCACTGATCATCACTGTCATCAGTTTATCAGCCCAATAAACACTCATCACCTGCCGTCATTCAGTTTGCAAAAAAACAGACTTTGAATGTACATTCAGTTTCTTAATACATTCTGCAACTCTGCAATAGTCATGAAGTTTCACCATCCATCAGATTACGCACAGAAGCCAATCAGATTAGGGAGTCTATAGTTAAGGAATCCAGCAGAAGAGTACATCAGCACAAGTCAAAGAGATGGGAATGTGAATTCAGTTGGCTGATAGACAGATCAACTCGCAGGGATTAGTGATCAGGGATTGGGTGGGTGAGTATCGATTAGGGATTGGGTGAGTGATTGTTTACATGCTAAAACTGTCAGAGATCAGGATAAGGTGTTTACAGTGTCCTGTTCCTCCACTTGTAGCATATGCCGATTTCTTATTTGGGGTTTTTACATGTGCAAACACAAAGAACTCGTAGTAGTTAACATCCATCATATGAGCAAATACTTCCCACGTCTCCCTTCTATGCTCTTAGCACCTGGCTTAGTTTAGTTCACTGGTTACTTCTATGCTCTTAGCACCTGGCTTAGTTTAGTTCACTGGTTACTTCTATGCTCTTAGCACCTGGCTTAGTTTAGTTCACTGGTTACTTCTATGCTCTTAGCACCTGGCTTAGTTTAGTTCACTGGTTACTTCTATGCTCTTAGCACCTGGCTTAGTTTAGTTCACTGGTTACTTCTATGCTCTTAGCACCTGGCTTAGTTTAGTTCACTGGTTACTTCCATCTTGGCCTTCCAGTCACTGATATATTCTTCTTTAGTCCTTATTTCTAAAACTTTGAATTTTCAGGCAATACTTCAACCGCTTTTGTTTAAACTATATTTTTGAATGGGCTGACACACACACATACTCTTTGTCTCCCTCTCTCCCTCTCTCCCTCTCTCTCTCTCTCTCTCTTTTTGTCTGTCTCTATCTCTCGGTTTACACCTGTGACACATAAACTCTTTGACTGTCAAATGTCTTTGATCCTGAAATATCAATGAACACACACACACAGGCTTTTTGTGTGACGTATCAAATACTGAATGAGTATGAGTGTGAGTGTGTGTGTGTATG